>SJYV01019625.1:78249-95762 GCA_006410875.1 Neotragus pygmaeus
TGGGATTCTCAAGACAAGAACACTGGAGTGGGTTGTCATGTCCTTCTCCAAAGCGTGAAAGTGAAAATGAAAGTGAAGTCGCTCAGTCGTGTTCGACTCTTAGCGACCCCATGGACTGCAGCCTACCAGGCTCCTCCGTCCATGGGATTTTCCAGGCAAGAGTATGGAATGGGTTGCCATTGCCTTCTCCGATTTGCATGTCTAGAGGCAAGAATTACTCTGCATTGGTGACATTTACCTACAACTTGCAGAGTTGTAAAATAACCCCTATAGAGTCAGCTTTAGATTACTCAGAAGGTTGTCCTATGCAGACAATGCACGCTTTCCACTGAGGCACACATTTTCCCTACACAACCCACACCTCAGAAATGCTCAGGAGTGAACCTAATTAGGATGCCATGTGGAATCTGCTGCCCTGCCTCTCCTCCTCTATCCCTTGGCTGAGATATCAGCAGGTGGCCAGTGCAGCAGTGAGCAGGTGTAATATTGAGTAGGTTTTGTCTGCCTGCCCACCATGCTTTAAAGGGGACAGGCTGGTGCCTGCAAGGTATGAATCCTTCCACAGAGACCCTCCAAAATCTGTGAGAAGCTCCTGGGGTCCTTTCACATGACAGATGTTTGAACAACTCCAGATGGCACATCAGAAGAGTTTCTGCTTGTAGGTCTGGTCACTGATATGGAAGGAAATTCTAATTCTTTCAGATATCAGTATCTCAAAAGAAGGCATCATGCAGTTTCTCCCAGCATAACATCCTCATGCTGAATAAAGAAAACTACAGAGTGGACTTCAGTGTGCAGAGAATATTAGCAGCAATATACCAGTGCAAATGCATGATACAGCTATAAACTGCAAATGATGATGTATAAAATATTCATATGCATGCAGATCACACAATGGCCTCAGAATGAGGAGTCCTTCATTCCCCAAGGTTTTATCACCAATGTCTAGGTCATGTGTTAAGAAGATATAGGATTTTTTAAAAATNTCACAGTCCAACTCTCACATCCATACATGACCACAGGAAAAACCATAGCCTTGACTAGACGGACATTAGTCGGCAAAGTAATGTCTCTGCTTTTGAATATGCTATCTAGGTTGGTCATAACTTTTCTTTCAAGGAGTAAGCGTCTTTTAATTTCATGGCTGCAGAGTTATACCAATTTTTGCTTTCTTCATTATTAAGTGTAAAATCTAGTATTATTATAACTACTTAATAGTTTAACATTTAGTTATTATAAATATTCCATATTCTCAGCTGTTGTTGTTGTTCAGTCACTTGGTTGTGCTGATTCTCTGTGACCCCATGGATTGCATAATGCCAGGCTTCACTGTCCTTCACTATCTCCTGAGTTTACTCAAACTCATGTCCACTGAGTTCGGGATGCCATCCCACCATCTCATCCTCTATCACCTCTTCTCCTCTTGCCCTCAGTCTTTCCCAGTACCAGGGTCTTTTCCAATGAGTCATCTTTTCATACCAGCTGGTCAAAGTATTGGAGCTTCAGCATCATTCCTTCTAGTAAATGTTCAGGGTTGATTTCCTTTAGGAAGGACTGGCTTGATCTGGCTTGCCGGCTTGAACAGCAAGGACTGTTCAAGGGACTCTCAAGAGTCTTCTCCAGCACCACAGTTGAAAAGCATCAATTCTTCGGCACTGAACCTTCTTTATGGTCTACCTCTCAAACCATACATGACCATTGGAAAAGCCATATCTTTGACTAGTTGGACTTTGGAGGCAAAGTGATGTCTCTGTTTTTTAATTCAGTAAGTTTGTCATAGCTTTATTTCCAAGGTGCGGACATCTTTTAATTTTATGGCTGCGCTCACTATCCACAGTGGTTTGGGAGCCCAGAAAAAAGAAAAATCTGCCACTGTTTCCACTTTTTCCCTTTCTATTTGCCTTGAAGTGATAGGAATGGATGTCATGATCTTAGCTTTTTCAATGTGGAGTTTTGAGCCAGGTTTTTCACTCTTGTCTCTCACTGTCATCAGGAGGCATTTTCTGCCATTTGAGGTATCTTCTATGTATCTGAGGTTGTTGATACTTCTCCAAGAAATCTTGATTCCAGCTTGTGATTTATCCATTCTGGCATTTTGCATGATGTACTCTGTGTAGATATGTACCCTGCGTAAAATAAGCAGGGTGACAATATACAGCCTTGGTATATTCCTTTCCCAATTTTGAACCAGTCCATTGTTCCAAGTCTGGTTCTAACTGTTGCTTCTTGTCCTTCATATAGATTTCTCAGGAGATAGATAAAGTGGTTGTTATCCCTGTCTCTTTAAGAGTTTTCCATAGTTTGTTGTGATCCACACAGTCAAAGGCTAAATGTAGTCACTGAAGCAAAAGTAGATGTTTTTTTGCAATTCCCTTGCTGTTTCTATGATCCAGCAGATGTTCAGAGTTTGATCTCTGGTTCCTCTGCCTTTTCTAATCTCAGCTTTTACACCTGGAACTTCTTGGTTCATGTAGTACTGAAGCCTAGTTTGAAGCATTTTGAATGAAACCTTACTAGCATGTGAAATGACCCCAACTGTACAGTAGTTTGACCATTCTTTGGCATTGCCTTTCTTTGGGAGTAGAATGAAAACTAACCTTTTCCACTCCTGTGGCCATGGCTGAGTTTTCCAAATTTGCTGGTATGTTTGCAGCATTTTAATAGCATTATCTTTTAGGATTTGAAATAGCTCAGCTGGAATTCCATCACCTCCACTATCGTTGCCCATAGTAATGCTTCCTAATGCCCACTTGACTTCACAATCCAGGATGTCTGGCTCTAGATGAGTGACATCATCTTCATGGTTATCTAGGTCATTAAGACCTTTTTTGTATAGTTCTTCTTTGTATTCTTGCCACCACTTCTTAATCTCTTCTGCTTCTGTTAGGTCCATACCATTTCTGTCCTTATCATGCCCATTTTTGCATGAAACATTCCCTTGATATCTCCAATTTTCTTGAAGAGATGTCTAGTCTTTCCCCTTTTGTTGTTTTCCTCTATTTCTTTGCTTTGTTTTACTATTTTTCTCTCCTTGTTCTTCTCATTCAACATATAACATTCTCAGTAGTATTTCTAAAGTCTACTTTGCTTGACATTTGTATAGCTGAAAAAACTTTGTTTTCAGTAGTGTCAATTATCTCACTTTTCTTTCAAACAATTTTTGGGTTCTGATATTCATGATATGTCTTTCATAAGCAGTGTATTTTTAAAGGCAATCTGGTAGTTGACATATATGTTAAGTAATTATTCATATATCTGATTTAAATCTACCATTTTACTCCTTTTTTTTCTAATTTTATAACATTATCTATGTTCCTTTTCTGTCTTCTTATCCTCTACTAAGTTAATATTTTTAATTTTATCTTTACTGTTTCGTTTTCCTTTTTAACTCATTCATTATATATCCTTTCACTCTTGTTTCTGTGGTTACTCTAGAGATTACCACATTCACTTTTGATTTGTTAGATTTTGAAGTGAATTAACTCTCAATATTTCACTGTGTAGGGATTTCTCCGCAGTATTTTGACTTCAGTTATCCTCTCTCACCATTTTAAATTGATATATCTAATATTAGATATAAGGTCCATGTGATATTTTTATTATTTTACAAAGTTAATATTCACATACTTACCCACATATTGACACATTTTGTTGACAATCATTTCTTCTGGCCTTTCTTTGCTTTCATCTGAAGAATATGTTTCAGGATTATCTGTAATTTATGTCTCCTATGGGCTTCCCTGGTGACTTAGACATTAAAGAATCCACCAGCAATGTGGGAGACCTTGGTTCTATCTCTGAGTTGGGAAGATCTCCTGGAGAAGGGAACAGTCCCCTACCCCAGTGTTGTTGCCTGGAGAATCCCATGGATGAGGAGCCTGGCACGCTACAGTCTACAGGTTCACAAAGAGTTGGACATGACTGACCAACTTTCACGGCCTCATACACTATGTCTGCTGCTAATGACTGTCTAATTTAGTCCTTATCTAAAAATGTTTTTATATTGCATAGAGTGAGTGATCTATTTAGCAACAATATATTTTAAATATGCTATTTCATTTCAAGTAATTGTTTCTTGTCTTCTCCACTGTTTTGTTTTGTTTTGTTTTGTTTTTTGAGAAGACAAGTGTTAGTCTTATTGTTGTTCTTTGAGGGAGTTACATTTTATGGTTGACACTTGAACAGCATGGGTTTGAACTGTATGGGTCCACTTAGGCATGAATTTTGTTCAACAAATACATACTAAAGTTCTCCGTGATTCACCGTTGGCTGAATTTGAGAATGCAGAAATGTTAATAGGTGGGCCAGCTGTAAACTGGACTTTCAATTGTGCAATGAGTCAGCAACCCTAACCCTCTTATTGTTCAACTATATTTGTATTTTGTTTTCCTTGTTGTTTCTTGTATTTCCTTCTTGTCTAAAGTCTTAAGCAGATTTATTATGTTGTATCAAGTATGGTATTATTATATATATCCTGTTTGGCCTTCTCAGTAATTTTTATACATTTAGCTTGATGTCTTTTAATTTTGGAATGTCTAGCCCATTCTCTTCAGATATTTATTTTGATGATTCTCTCTTTCTTTAAGATCTTTTCTTACACATATGGTGCCATTTATCACTCCAGTATATATTTAACTTTTATCTTTTTTTTTCTCTCTCTCTCTGTTTCAATGTGGATATTTTCTTAAGTCTTGCTATGAACTCAATATTTGTGTTCCCTCAAGTTTACATATTGAAATCCCACTCACCACTATGATGATATTTAAAGGTGGAGCCATTGGGACATAATTAGATCATGAGGGTGGAGCCCTCATGAATGGGATGATCTCTTTCTGTCACTTGAGGATATAGCAGGAGGGTAGTCGTCTGCAAACCAGGAGAGTTCCCACTAGAAACTGAATCTGCCCCTACCCTGGTCTTAGAATTCTTAGTCTCAGAACTGTGAGAAATAAGATCTGTTGTGTAAGTGAAGTGAAAGTCATTTAGTCGTGTTCTACTCTAGGAGACCCCATAGACTGTACAGTCCATGAAATTCTCCAGGCCAGAATGCTGAATTTAAGTCACCCAGTAAATGATATTTTTGTTATAGCAGACCAAACTCATTAACATAGGACTAATTTTCCAATTTATTAATTTTTTAACCATGCCCAATCAGCTACTAACCTTATCTACTGAATATTACATTTTAGTTATAGCATAGGAAAATCTTAAAGTTATTATCTCTTTCTTTTCTTTTCTTTCCTATTTTTTTGTGTGCTTAGTTGCTCAGTTGTGTCTGACTCTTTTTGACCCCATGGACTGTAGCCCATCGGGCTCTTTGTCCATGGGATTCTTCGGGCAAAAATACTATAGTGGGTTGCCATTTCCTCCTCCAGGGGAATCTTCCTGATCCACGGATGAAACCCATGTCTCCTGTGTCTCCTGAATTTCAGGCAGATTTTTTTAACTTTTATAATTACCTAATACTCTTACCAAGTAGTTTATTTCATGAATCCTGGTTATTTTAAAGTCTTTATTTGATAATTCTAATATGTTTTTTCTCTTGTTAGTCTGTTTCTTTGTTATTCCTCATTTAAAATAGGAAAAAAAAAAACTTAAAAAAATTCATAGAGAATTCACTCAATTTTGGGTAGCAGTTGATATAGGCATATACCTTTCCCTCTAAGTGAAACCAATGGTTGAAATGATTTGAAGGTCAGCTTAAATCTTCACCTATTTTTGGTCTATCCCTACTCTTATAGTGAGAACTGTCAGATATTCCAGCTGAGAGATTTTTCCAGGGACTATCTTCCTTGGGTAACTGAAGTTCAGAATTTGTTATATATTTCGTCATGAGATTTCTATTCTTAATCCACCATCAACCTTTTTAAAACTGGCAAATACCTCAAGGGAAGACGCTCTGCTAGATTTTGGGGTCACCACTCTGTAATTCCCTTTTATTCAAGTCTTTGCTGTCTTGAAAGGTATGTAACGAAAATATTTCAACTAATCAAGTATCTATTGCTTAAATATTTTAGCCAGTTTTTAAAACATTACTTTTTATTTGTTTTATGGGAGAATATTTCTTCAACAGCAAGGCATCCATATTTATCTTGAATGTCTCCAATGTTATTACCCACTTTCTACTAAATCCGAGCTTTGTCTATTTGGTATTCACGCTCCACCAGTGCATGGTAGTTAACACTGCATTTACTTGTTACTGCAAATGCCATCAAGTTGAAAAACAGTTGAAGTAACACTCTATTTTTCACAGTTTTTCTTAATTTTTTCCTTGAAAATATTTATTATATCTTAGTTCATTGATGAATTTACCATTTTTCAGTATTTATTTTCCCTACCTTATTTTTCCTGCCCCTTCATTCCTGGCAAGGGATTGTCAATGTATACTTGGCATACAGCTGCAAACAATGGACAAGTATACTAATTACTTTATAAACAATATATTTGAAAAATAAATGATTACTCTGAAATAGTAAAATAATAGCTATAATAGAGAAAAATATTATTCAAAGTGTTTATATTTGTGGAGACATTTCTGGGCTTGAGTCAGGGAGTGACTTGTATAAAATTATGGAATTATAAAAGTATTAAAGCACTCTGTCAATTCCAGGTTTATATGTCCAAAATCTACTGAGTATGGAGATTTAACTTTAATAATTCACCTTCTTAATATATTTGGCTTTCTTTCAAATATGTGGTCATCTTTTTAGTATTGCTACTTATTACTGTTTTCTTTTTTATGTTTTATCTATGTGCTTATTTTTATTCTGCCTCAAAAGACTCCAATATGTGTGAGTTGTTGTATGGATCTAATTCTCCTTTTTATTTCTACTGGGCTTCATTCATGCTAACATATTTTTCTTTGATTTTGCACTATTCAGTTGTGCTCTCAATCACTTGATTTTTTGTTAATTGTAATATTTTATGGTCTAGTTTGATTTATCTTCCTCCAGTGAGGATCCGAATATGCTTCAGTCAGATAAATCATGTCACTAACATCCAAGAACCCTTTAAATTAAATTTTAGTCCCACTTATTTTCATAGCACCCACTGTGAATTTGGGCAGCTGAGTCCTTTGAAGGCAGGCCTTTAATCATGAATTCACAGATGAAATTTCTACACCCTTTCATGAGTATAAGAAAAAAGGAAATAATGAATATTTTTCATTGAAAATGTACTGATATAAGGCAATAAAAAGACTTATACTGGAATTGTAAAAGTAGAGAGAGATAAGAAAAATGTGTGCAAAGTTAACTGTCTTAAAGGCAATATAATCATAGGACGTTTCTGTTTTAAATATTTTCTCTGAAAATACTACATGAGAAATGCTTCATTGTTTGTGGAACCAATAAAAATTAATTAAGATTTCAGATACATGTTACACTTTGCTCCATAGTGTCCATTCCTAACAGAGATATGACACTAGGCAATAGCCACCTCTGTTTTTTGAGATTCTTTAAACATAAACATGCATAGAAAAATCAGCTTCCCAGGTGATGCTAGTGGTAAAGAACATGTTTGTCAATGCAGGAGACATAAGAGATGAGGGTTGATCCCTTGGTTGGGACTGAAGTGACTTAGCACACACACAGAACATAGAGAAATATATAAATGAAAATTTGTATATATGAAACATGTAGAAATGTAAATTATTGCAGGAAAAAGAAAATACTTGACATGAAATATATAAACTCATTTTAAATATAAAAGATTACAAATATTGACAAACAATTAGCAAATCTAATTTAGAATGTCATTTTGGTTAGTTTTCATTGATGTTTGCATTACTGAGGCTGTAATGTCCTTAAATTTAATTATGTCAAATGAGACGAAGTGCCTTATATATTGGAAAAATAAACTTTATGATAGCAAAGTCATTTAATATTCTTCAAATTCACTGTAGAAATACTGTTTTATTTTTTAACAGCCTTTTCCCTTAACTAACAACATATAACCTTTATATCTTACAAGATATAGAAATCTGTCAAGAAACCCAACAGGTTGCTTCAAAGTAAAAGTCCTGGACATCACACATAAAATGGGACTCATCATAAACTCATTGAAAATTGTTTTCTGTAAAATGAATTTTAATTCACAGGCAGTTGTTACATAAGCTTTGGCCATTCACCCACTGGCTGCAGGTCTCCCCTTCCTTGTTTAGTAAAGAACAGATATTAATTGAGATTTGAAGAATGTCACTGAATAGCAAAATTCTATTTCTTGCTTGTAAAAAGTATTGTACATAGGTATCTTAAAATTCCGTGGCTGATAAGTTGGGGGGAAAAAAAAGACTAATGAGTTTATTTACTTCAGCATCTGTTTGAGAAAGGCTAGAATAAAATTAAAAAATTAGGATATAAACTTTTTTTTTTTACTTTCACTAAGTGTTAAATTGAGAGATTCAAGGAAATATATAGAACCTTATCTGAGTAGTCAGATTATAGATCTATAGATATTTATTACTTTCTGGCAGCAAAGATATACTGTTTTCATGATAAAACTCAAAAGAACATATTTTATTTACCTGACTTAAGGATGAATTTCAAATGTAAAACCTTGGCTCAGCTCTTTAAAGGTAAGCTAGCTGCTAAAAATATGCTTCTTTCATGCATAATATGTAAAAATATAGAGAGAGCTTAAAAAATAAAAATGGAAACTGAACTTTCAACATGTTTTTATGCTAAATGCTTCCCAGAAATTTGTGAAAAAGAGCAGATGAGAGTTATATTTAATTAAAGCACTACTAGAATTTTGTCTCTTTTTGGAATACTTCCAATCTTTTGAGAATTTATGTATTTCACATCAATTATTTTTAGGCAATATTAAATCTAGAATAAAATAAAAGCTTATTTTTCTTAGCCAAATTAGAAAAACTTTTATTGGTGTTTTTAAAACCAAAGTATTATGTATAATTTTTTCTCTAAAGAAGTAAAATTCTGTTTTGAAAATTCATGGGCATTACTTATAGTTTCAAAGCACAATGAATATATCAATTACATGTAAAGTTGTACAGGAACATGTTGATTAACATTCAGTAATAATATTTGATGGAGCAAGAAGTAATCGTTAGGATAGAGCATTCTATAAACATTAAAAGAATGGAAAATTGTGTATTAAACCAATAGTAATCAAGAGAAAGGGCTTCCTTGGTGGCTCAGTGGTAAAGAATCCAACTTCAGTGCAGGGGACATGGGTTGGATCCCTGGGTCAGGAAGTTCCCCTGGAGAAGAAAAGGACAACTCCCTCCACTATTCTTGCCTGGGAAACCCTGTGGATAGGGGAGCCTGGCAGGAATCCATGGGTTGCAAAAAAGTCAGACACCACTTAGAAACTGAATAACAACAATAAAGAGAGTATGATTTATAAAAGTGAGCAATAATATAAATTAGCAACAAACCTCATTAACATTTAATTTTTTGAGGTAGTGATGATAAATAGCAACTGAAGTAGAATGTATACAGTCATAATTTCAAATGAAGGTACAAGAGCAATGTTTAGTTATATAAACTTTTATAAGAAAAAACAAATACTGAAATTTAAAACATATTAGCAATTAAATCACCCCTACTAAATAACACCCCCCAAAAAAACTATAACATACAATAGAATGAATTAAATGCCTCAAAGCATGTGAGAATATGGACACACTCGAAGAAGCTCAAATACTAATCATAGATGTAGATTTTTAAAAGTAAAAATAAATGCAAAAAAGTTGATCAAATTTAGGAAATTTCTTTAAGAAATTAAAGAGAAAGAAAAGGCATCTTGGAAGATAAGACTAAAATAGAGGTAAACCAAAGAATAAAACTGAAAATAATGCTGGAAAATAACCAAGAGAATGAACAAAAATAAAGAAGTGATATTTGTCTGAATTACTTCACCTAGTATGATAATCTTTAGGTCCATCCATATAGCTGCAAATGGCATTATTTCACTTTTTCAATGGCTGAGTAATAATAGTTCATTGCATAATGTGTCACATCTTCTTTATCTGTTTCTCTGTTGATAGCCATTTAAGTTACTTCCCTGTCTTGACTATTGTAAATGGAGCTGTAATGAACATTGGAGTGCATATATCTTTTGAAACCATGTTTTTCTCTAGATAAATGCCCCAAAATGGTATTGCTGGGTCATATGGTAACTCTGGTTTTAGTTTTTTAAGGACCTCCACAGTGTTCTCCATAGTGGCTGTACCAGTTTACATTCCTACCAACAGTGTGGGAGAGTTTCCTTTTCTGCCCACCTCTCCAGCATATGTTGTTTTATAGACTTTTTGAGGCTGGCCATTCTGACTGGTGTGAGGTGATACCTCTTTGTGGTTTTGATTTGCATTTCTCTGGCAATTAGGAATGTTGCACATTTTTCATGTGCCTCTTGGCCATCTGTATGTCTTCCCTGGAGAAATTTCTGTCTGAACATCTGGCCATTTTCTGATTGGGTCGTTTTATTGATATTAAGCCACTTGAGCTGTTTGTATATTTTGGAGATTAATTCCTTGTTGTTCACATCGTTGGTAAATATTTTCTTGCACTCTGTGAGTTATCTTTTCATTTTTGTTTACGGTCCCATTTGTTTATTTTAACCAGATTCCATTCATTTCCTTTTGTTTTTATTTTCGCTACTATTGTAGATGGCCCAAAAAAGATCAGTCCAGTTGTTCAGTCTCGTCCGACTCTTTGTGAGCACTGCTGTAATTTATGTCACAGATAGTTCTGCCTTGGTTTCCCTGTAAGAGTTTTATAGTATCCGATATTACATGTATGTCTTTAATTCATTTTGAGTTTATTTTTGAACATAGTGTTAAAGAATGTTCTAATTCCATTTGTTAACATTTAGCTGTCCAGTTTTCCCAGGACTGCTTATTGAAGAGTCTGCCTTTTCTCCAGTGTATACTTTTGTCTCATTTGTCATAGATTAATTGGCCATAGGTGCATGGGTTTATTTCTGGGTTTTCTGTCCTGTTCCATTGATCTATATTTCTGTTCTTCTGCCAGTATCATACTATTTTGATGACTGTAGATTCGTAGTATAGTCTGAAGTCAGAATTTCTTTGACATTTATTGCTCAAGTCATCCTCTCCCACCTGGATTCTTGTGTCTCCCCTACAGTCTCTCATGGATATTAACATGAGAAAAAGTTTCACACTCAGTACACGCACATGAGTCCATTTATACATTTATTTTATGTACTTCTTGGTCTCTAATTAATTTCACTTTCCAGGGCCTTTATCAACTAGCCATGACAATCGATTTATCCTTACTTCAGGCCAATATACCTTCCCAAGAAATATACATGCAAGAGTACTTCCCAAAGCTCCTTAGCCTGGGTACCTTTTTTTATCATCATTCACTATTATAGCTCTCTTTCGATAAGTCTTCAATAGCAGGGCAGTAGTCAGTTTTTTGACTTGTACCTAGATTGAACCATTTCTAAACCAACCCTCAGATTTTTCTCAATTACCAGCTGGTTATAGGGAAAACTTTATAAGGATTTCAATGGTAATTGAGGGATATATTTCAGTGTTAACAGGTAGATGAAGTGGAGGCAAGGACTGTACTTAACACTGGAAAGATCCACTCAATCATGATATAGTCTTTCTTTCATGCTGCATGCAATTAGCTAACATATTATTGAAGAATTTTAGTCTGTAGAATTATTTTTCTGTCAGGTTTTTGTCTACCTTGGGGGCTTCCCAGGTGGTGCTAGTGGTAAAGAATCTGTCTGCCAGTGCAGGAGACACAAGAGGTTTTATCCCTGGGCTGGGAAGATCCCCTGAAGAAGAGAATGGCAACCCACTCCAGTATTCTCGCCTAGAAAATACCATGGACAGAGGAGCATGTAGGCAACAGTCCTTGATGTCTCAAAGAGTTGGACACAACTGAGCATGCATCAATGTCATTTGTTATCCAGATAATGCAGCTACATACGATGAAATTAGGAGTGTCCTCTTTTGAATTCTGAAGAGTTTGTGGAGAATTATTTTGTTCACTTCATTTAGTTGCTCAGTCATTTCCTACTCTTGGCGACCCCATGGACTGTAGCACTCCAGGCTTCCCTGTCCATCACCAACTCTTAGAGCTTGCTCAAACTCATGTCTATCAAGTCGATGATACCATCCAACAATCTCATCCTCTGCTGTCCCCTTCTCCTCCTGCCTTCAGTCTTTCCCAGCATCAGGGTCTTTTCCAAAGAGTCAGTTCTTCGCATCAGGCGGCCAAAGTATTGGAGTTTCAGCTTCAGCATCAGTCCTTCCAAAAAACATTCAGGACTGATTTCCTTCAAGATTGACTGGTTGGATCTCCTTGCAGTCCAAGGGATTCTCAAGAGTCTTTTCTAACACCACAGTTCAAAATCATCAATTCTTTGGCAATCAGCTTTCTTTATAGTCCAACTCTCACATCCATGTATGACTACTGGAAAAACCATAGCTTGGAGTAGATGGACCTGTGTTGACAAATGAATGTCTCTCCTTTTAATATGCTATCTATATATGGTCATAGCTTTTCTTATAGGCACAAGAATATTTTAATTTCATGGCTGCAGTCACTAGCAACAGTGATTTTGGAGCCCAAGAAAATAAATTCTCTCACTGTTTCCACTGTTCCCCCATCTATTTGCCATGAAGTTACAGGACCAGATGCTATGATCTTAGTTTTCTGAATGTTGAGTTTTAAGCCAGCTTTCTCACTCTTCCTTTCACTTTCATCAAGAGGCTCTTTAGTTCTTTGCTTTCTGCCATAAGGGTGGTGTCATCTGCATATCTGAGGTTACTGATATTTCTCCCAGAAATCTTGATTCCAGTTTTTGCTTCAATCCAGCCCAGCATTTCGCATGATGTACTCTGCATAGAAGTTAAATAAGCAGGGTGACAATATACAGCCTTGACATACTCCTTTTCCGATTGGAACCAGTCTATTGTTCCTTGTCCAGTTCTAACTGCTGCTTCCTGATCTGCATACAGATTTCTCAGGAGGCAGGAGAGGTGGTCTGGTATTCCCATCTCTTTAGGAATGTTCCACAGTTTCTTATGATGCATACAGTCAAAGGCTTTGGTGTACTCAGTGAAGCAGAGGTAGATGTTTTTCTGGAATTATCTTGCTTTATCTATGATCCAGTGGATGTTGGCCATTTGATCTTTAGTTCTTCTGCTTTTTCTAAATCCAGCTTGAACATCTGGAATTCACAGTTCATGTACTGTTGAAGCCTGGCTTAGAGAATTCGGAGCATTACTTTGCTAGCGTGTGAAATGAGTGCAATTGTGCGGTAGTTTGAACATTCTTTGGCACAAATTACAAATATCAGGAAAGAGAGAACATCAACACGAACTGAAAAGAGGGCTATGGTACAAGCCCATGACAATAAACAGATAAATTTACCAAATCACTTGATAAAACTTTCATAGATAACTAAGAAGAAATGAAGAAGCTAATCTGCCCTGTATCTTCTAAAGAAACTGAATCTGTAGTTAAAATCTTTCCCACAAAGAAAACTCAAGACCACAGAATTGCTGCCCAATATTTAAGGGGATAAAAACAGTACTAGTTCTAGAACTAACATGCAAAAAAAGATGCCCTTTTCATTGTAGTGGACTGGGTAAAAGTAGCAAGTCAAGAGATACCTGGAGTAACAGGTAAATTTGGCCTTGGAGTACAAAATCAAGCAGGGCAAAGGCTAACAGAGTTTTGCCAAGAGAATACACTGGTCATAGCAAATACTCTCTTCCAACAACATAAAAGACTCTACACATGGCATCACCAGATGGTCAATACTGAAATCAGATTGACTATATGCTTTGCAGCCAAAGATGGAGAAGCTCTATTCAGTCAGCAAAAACAAGACCAGGAGTTGACTGTGGCTCAGATCATGAACTCCTTATTGTCAAATTCAGATTTAAATTGAAGAAAGTGGTGAAAAACACTAGACCATTCAGGTATGACCTAAATCAAACCCTCTATGATTATACAGTGGAAATGACAAACAGATTCAAGGAATTAGATCTGATGGAGTGCCTGAAGAACTATGGATGGAGGTTCATGACATTGTACAGGAGGCAGTGATCAAGACCATCCCTTTGAAAAAGAAATGCAAAAGGCAAAATGGTTGTTTGAGGAGGTCTTACAAATAGCTGAGAAAAGAATAAAAGCTAAAGGCAAAGGAGAAAGGGAAAGATATACCCATTTGAATGCACAGTTCCAAAGAGTAGCAAGGAGAAATAAGAAAGCCTTCCTTCCTAAGAGATCAATGAGAAGAAATAGAGGAAAACAATAGAATGGGAAAGACTAGAGATCTCTTCAAGAAAATTAGAGATGCCAAGGGAACATTTCATGCAAAGATGGGCTCAGTAAAGGACAGAAATCATATGGACCTAACAGAAGCTAAAGATAATAAGAATAGGTGGCAAGAATACACAGAAGAAGTATAGAAGAAAGATCTTCATGAGCCAGATAACCACAATGGTATGATCACTCACCTGGAGCCAGACATCCTATAATGTGAAGTCAAGTGGCCTTAAGAAGCTTCACTATGAACAAAGCTAGTTGAGGTGATGGAATTCCAGTTGAGCTATTTCAAATCCTAAAAGATGATGCTGTGAAAGTGCTACACACAGTAGGGCAGCACATTTGGAAAACTCAGGAGTGGCCACAGGACTCAAACAGGTAAGTTTTCATTCCAGTCCTAAAGAAAAGCAATGCCAAAGAATGCTCAAACTTCTGCACAATTGCACTCATCTCACATGCTAGCAAAGTAATGCTTAAAATTCTCCAAGCCAGGCTTCAACAGTACATGAACCATGAAATTCCAGATGTTCAAGTTGTATTTAGAAAAGGCAGAGGAACCAGAGGTCAAATTGCCAACACCCATTGAATCATTGAAGGGCAAGAGAATACCAGAAAAACATCTACTTCCGCTTTATTAACCATACCAAAGCATTTGACTGTGTGGATCACAAAAAGCTGTGGAAGCTTCTTCAAGGGATGGGAATACCAGATCACCTGACCTGCCTCTTGAGAAATCTATATGCAGGTCAGGAAGCAACAGTTAGAACTGGACATGGAAAAACAGACTAGTTTCAAATTGGGAAAGGAGTATGTCAAGGCTGTATATTGTCACCCTGTTTATTTAGCTTATGTGCAGAGTACATCATGAGAAATATTGGGCTGGATGAATGGGAGAAATATCAATAACTTCCAATATGCAGATGACACCACTCTTGTGGCAGAAGATGAAGAACTAAAGAACCTCTTGATGAAAGTGAAAGAGGAGAGTGAAAAAGTTGGCTTAAAACTCAACATTCAGAAAACTAAGATCATGGCATTCAGTCCTGTCATTTCATGGCAAATAGACGGGGAAACAATGGCAACAGTGAGAGACTTTATTTTGGGGGGCTCCAAAATCACTGCAGCAGTTGACTGCAGTCATGAAATTAAATGCTGCTTTTTCTTTGGAAGAAAAGCTATAACCAACCTAGACAGCATATTAAAAAGCATAGACATTACTTTGTCAACAAAGGTCCATCTAGTTAAAGCTATGGTTTTTCCAGTAGTCGTGTATGGATGTGAGAGTTGGATTTTAAAGAAAGCTGAGTGCCAAAGAATTGATGCTTTTGAACTGTGGTGTTGGAGAAGACTCTTGAGAGTCCCTTGGACTGCAAGGAGATCCAACCAGTCCATCCTAAAGGAAATAAGTCCTGAATATTCATTGGAAGGGCTGATTCTAAGGTTGAAATTCCAATACTTTGGCCACCTAATGAAAAGGACTGACTCATTGGAAAAGACCCTGATGCTGGGAAAGATTGAAGGCAGGAGAAGGGGATGGCAGAGGATGAGATGATTGGATGGCATCACTGACTGGATGGACACGAGTTTGAGTAAGCTCCATGTGTTGATGATGAACAGGGAAGCCTGATGTGCTGAAGTCCACAGGGTTGCAAAGAGTCAGGCACAACTGAGTGGCTGAACTGAACTGAACTCCTTTGTATTTCCTTTAGATTTATTTTTCTTTAAAAAAAAAAAAAAACTTAAATGGTAGATTTTTTATTTAGATCTTTACTCTTGTATTATTTAATGATAGAAACATTGCTTTAAACATTGTTTTTACCTTCCTTCCTAACATTTTAATGTATATTTATAGTTCTTATTAAATTATTTTACAATTTTCCTTTTTGATTCACTCATCATTTATTTTATTTTATTTTATTTTTTTACTTTATTTTACTTTACAATACTCTATTGGCTTTGCCATACATTGACATGAATCCACCACAGGTGTACACGAGCTCCCAATCCTGAATCCCCCTCCCACCTCCCATCCCACAACGTCTCTCTGGATCATCCCCATGCACCAGCCCCAAGCATCCTGCATCCTGCATTGAACATAGACCGGCGCCTCATTTCTTACATGATAGTATACATGCTTCAGTGTAATTCTCCCAAATCATCCCACCCTCTCCCTCTCCCTCAGAGGCCAAAAGTCTGTTCTATATGTCTGTGTCTCTTTTGTTGTCTCACATACAGGGTCATCATTACTATATATTCTATTTAGCATTTCCAAATATTGCAGATAATTTTTAGCTAACCTCTTTTTGCAATTTTACATTGAAATCCAGTAGCATCCCTCGAATTTACATTGATTAATTCTTTTTTTGTAATGTATGATTTGTTACATGGAGCAAAATATGGTCTATCTTAGTGAATGGCCCATGTGTACTTGAAGTAATAGATACTCTTTTCCTGTTAGGCTCTATAGATATTATTTAGATCAGGATGGCTGATAGTAATTTTCAGGTCTTCTATCAGGTCTTTCTAATGTTCTGATGTTATACACATTTAGGTATGTTATGGATTTGGGGCTAATTGATATCTTTATCATTATCCACTCTTCTTATCTATTATTAACTCTATCATTATCTATTATTCTTTATTCTGGGAAATATTTCTGTGCTGAAGTTCATTTAATTAGATATTAATCTAACTATTCCCACTTTCTCTTGATTGTTGTTTAGTTGCTAAGTCGTGCCCAATTCTTTGTGATCCAATGGACTACAGCCCACCAGGCTCCTCTGTCCATGAGATTTCCCAGGCAAAGAATACTGGAATAAGTTGCTATTTCTTTCTCCAGGGGATCTTCCTCACTCAGGGATTGAACCCACATCTCCTACTTAGCAGGCAGATTTTTCACCACTGAGGCATCAGGGAAACACTTTCTCTTGATTACTGTTAGTTTAATATATAATTTTCCATTCTTTTAATGTCTTTGAGATGTATGTTGTGGGATGTATATGTGTGTGTGTGTGTGTTTGTCCAAGGTGACAAATGTGGTTAGTTTTACATTTTTCCTCTCATGATTGTTTTCTGATTTTTATATCTTAACAGCTCTTTTTAAGTCTATCACATTTGTTATAATTATAGATGTCATTGAATTAAAATCTTCCTTCTTGCTAGCTGTTTTCTATTTGTTCCATCAGGTCATTATTGGATTTTTTTCCACTTCTTTTTCTGCTTTTTTTTTTTTTT
>SJYV01019628.1:0-10440 GCA_006410875.1 Neotragus pygmaeus
TAAGAACACCTCACATGCCAGACGGAGGCCCCCAACATGGGGCACCCGATCTCCCAGTGGATCTTCATGTCACCTGAGCCCACCTGCAGAATTTTCCAGCCCCTCTGCACAGTTTCTCAGTCAGGATCTTCCCCCAACTTCCAAGAAGTTTGCTCCAGCCCCACACTGGCTTCCTCATGTATAAGAACAGTCCAGAATGGGCTGCAGGCAGATGCTGATGGATGCAAGCTTTCTCCAAAGTGCCGCCTCCCTTGTTTGTCTCCAGATTCTTCCTGGCAGCTGCAGAAAAGAGAGCAACCTATTGGAGGTAGACTTTTACCCTGTCTCCCAGAGTGAGGGAGTTATATATGCCCTCCCTCATTGGTCAAGAGGCTGACAGGGAAGCATGTGGTATCCTTACAGGAAGAGGCGACCTCTCCAAGAACCAGAAAGGGCCAAACGTGACTCCCAGTTATAGGGACAGCTTGGGGACACTGAACAAAGTCCCTGGGAGCCCCAGGCCCGAGTATTTCCTAGGTTCTTGAGAAAAGATCCAGGCTGATACATACTGCTTGGTGACTTGGCATCAACGTCCAGGCCAAATCCGACAAATGGTAGCTAGTAATTCTGATGAATCCTGGCAGGAGCAGCCTGGCTTAAGTTGCGTGCTCTGATTAGCCAGTTGATAGCGTGTGACCTTGGACCAGTCATTTGTCCTTTTTATACCTCACTAACATTCTCCTGCAAAATAAGGGCTTGAACTACAAAGTCATTGAAGATTTTCAAAGTGATGGTAAAGCCTCTAATTCATAGATGTCCTGCTAGGGAGTCTCCACTGTTCCTCACTTCTGTTCTCACACATGCCTACACTACCTGACCTGAGTCTGTCTACACTTGAACCGTAATCGGCGTTACCCAGACCGGTGTCCTGCGGAGGAGAGCAGAGAAGGTGAGCACCAACCCCTACTGAGTTGTAGAGCGATGACCCTAACAAGTTCTGCCCATGAAAAGCTTCATCTTTCCCTTCTGTTACCCAAGATGAGCTCAACCTTTCGAGAGCTGCCTCAAGTCCTGCCATAGTCGCCTTTCTGTTGAGTTCTCTGAACAGCTCTCTGTGAATCAGAGCACCGTCTCAGCTGGGCCCGTTTTGCTCACTCAGCCCAAGGAAGAGGCTTTGCCTGCAGATCTGCGTGAGTTCTAAAGACTTTGGCCCAAACCACCTGGCCCTCACCCATCAAGCTTGTCTAGTGTCTGGCTATGCTAATTTTCAGGCATTTTATGAGACGTTTAACAAGTGTGGTTATCCTTCTTGAGGAAGGAAGCCCTGGAAGAAAGTCTATGTGAGCCAAGAAATCTTAGTCTTCCTGCCTCAGCGACTCCCCACCTCTACATGCAACTTGAACTTGAGCCAGGAAAGTATACTCAACCCTATGGCCTGAGTTCAGTGACGATGGGGCCTGTTAGCCAGAAAGTCAAGATCTGAGAGGGAACTTGCGAACACATTTGTCACCTGAGAGCCTTGTCCACCCTGAGACCCTGCCTTCTTCCTCCTCAGAGGACAGCTCCTAAAGGTCCTGGCCGCTGCCCTGACCTGCTTTCTGCTTCCTCGTCACCATGGTGGGCCACTATGCTAGCTCTCTCCGGGACCACCTGTAGGGCATGCCAGAAATATCAACAGATTTCAAATTTCAAACACCTTTAACCCCAGGACATGTCAGCCCTGTTGCCCTGTCAGTGGTGTTCCGATTCAGGGATTTTGATCCCTTCATTAAACAGGGAGCATTCTCACGGTTCCACAGCAAAGGCCCTCCAAGCCTGTCGCCGTACAGTTTATGACACGAGGCAAATGACCTCAGCTCTGTTGTCTAGTCTCCAGTTGACCAAGAAGAAACGTTGGCGACAAGGATACTCGTCGCATCTGGAGTCCTTCCATAGGGGAAGACGCTGCTCAGGAACTAAGTTCTCCACAAGGGCTTTCAACAGCTCCAGTTGAACTCTCCCCACTTTCTCATGTATCCTAACCTGTCAGGAACAGTCATGGTCTCCATAGCAACATGTATGAAGCCCACTTCTCCGGGTGACAGGGTTTTCCAGTGATGACCAGGTAACCATCTTCACTCCCCCAGGGATCAATATTAACACCTCTGTGGGAGCTGACAGAATGCAGTCTGGCTTTGGAGGCCATCTTGGCATGGCCCTTTCTTCCTCCACATGTGATCTAATGGCCTCAGATGTAGGCCTACGGTTGTGAGGCCCTTCCTGGCCAGTCCTGCAGCAGTCTCTGAGGAAGGCAGTAAGAATGTTCCCCCCAGGCCCAATTATGGAGCTTGTCTCCTTTCCAGAACATGCTGTAATGGACTAAACCCTCCACTCGGCCCAGTCTTCCCTTCCTAGCCCATGTAACAGTCTCAGGGGGGCAATGTATCTAACTATAAAAATGGGTGGTCCATCCTGTTAATCTAGCTGAACATCATGCTTTGGTTAGCTGTAAGGGCCAGGGTGGGCTGAGTGAGCTGTAGTTCTTGGCCTTGGTGATGAAGAGTTCTGGCCACAGAGTCCCTGTTGGGGCTGGACCCCTGTTGGGCCTCAGAGGCTAGTTCAAGATGCTGGCTTCTCCCCATTGAGGACCTCCAGCCCCTAACTCATGATTAAAATTTTAGAAACACCAAGAACATCAAAGAAAAGGAAACACAAAGTTTAAGTGCAAGTATTGGCCCACATAGGAGATGCAGCTTCGATCCCTGGGTCAGGAAGGTCCCCTGGAGGAGCAAATGGCAACCAACTCCACTATTCTTGCCTGGAAAATCCCATGGACAGAGGAGCCTCGCAGGCTACTATCCGTGGGGTCACAAAGAGTCGGACACAACTGAGCAACTGAGCACGCATAAATACACATGCATTGGCCCACGTAAAGGAGACCCTTAAAGGGCTCCTAAGAAGATAGGATTTGCTATAACCACTGATCAAAATGTGACTTGTTTTGAAAAGCATAAGGCCCTATGTAGTGAGCATAAGCTGATAAGCACACACACTCAGAGAAGGGACAATAGCTCTGAGGAGAGTGAGAAAGACTTCAGGAGGGGTGTAGCAACTCAGAGCCTTCTTGAAAGGGGAAGGGGCTCTGAACGTAAAGAGCAGAGGCTGTAACATGCTGGTAGGATGGACGGTGGCCTGAATCAAGGCAGTTGTAGCTAGACTATTGAGAGGAGAAGAAAGACTATGTCCTCTCCCCGCCCCCAGTCCATCCGTGCCTACTTCCATGTGGGTGGAGCTCTAATAGCAAAGATATCTCCCCACCCCTGTACCCATCCCTCCCCAACCTGGGTTAGAGGGACTCCCCTGATAAGTGGAATGAGGAACTGAAAATGTGTAGCTGGACCACTTCCTCTCCTTCCTCTCTCTGGGAGCAGCCCAGGTTTCAGAGTCTGTGCTCCTCTGGGTTCCTCCCGGGCAGCAGTGGCACCATGCCCCCGGCAGAGCAGCAGTGGGCAGACAAACTGTCCTTATTCTAAGTCACTCTCTGTAAGCTTCATCTTCCAACCCAGTGCTCCCGAAGAGGTCTGGCCTCCTCCTAAACATACCTGGCTGCATACCAGTCGGTTCAAACCCCAGTGCTCTGTCCTGGGCTCCTCAGGACACCAGCGAGGCTGGGCTGGGGGCAGCTGGCAGGGAGCAACGGCTTTCCCCTCCCCGCCACTACCACCCCGCGCTCAGTCTTGGATCCCATGAAACTTGTATCCTTAAAGTCCATTTTGACTCGACTTGAATCTGAATAAGTTTTTGACCCTTGCACCTAAATTTGTCCCAGGAACAAATTTCCCTGCAGAATCGGCAGGGATTGGCTTCCCAGGGGCTGAGGCACTTGTCTTTCTGTTTGTCATCCTCTCAATCTGGACTGAGGTAGGACCAGGCTATAGCTGGCCAGGTTCTTCTGTCCTTGGAATTCTCCGGCAAGAATCCTGGGTAGGCAGGCCCTCCTCCAGAGGATCTTCCCAACCCAGGATCAAACCCAGGTCTCCCACAATGCAGATAGGTTTTTTANACTTGAATCTGAATAAGTTTTTGACCCTTGCACCTAAATTTGTCCCAGGAACAAATTTCCCTGCAGAATTGGCAGGGATTGGCTTCCCAGTGGCTGAGGCACTTGTCTTTCTGTTTGTCATCCTCTCAATCTGGACTGAGGTAGGACCAGGCTATAGCCGGCCAGGTTCTTCTGTCCTTGGAATTCTCCGGCAAGAATCCTCGGTAGGCATGCCCTCCTCCAGAGGATCTTCCCAACCCAGGATCAAACCCAGGTCTCCCACAATGCAGATAGGTTTTTTACTGTCTGAGCCACCAGGGAAGCCCCCATTAGGGTATCATCTGCGTATCTGAGGCTGTTGATATTTCTCCCTACAATATTGACTCCAGCTGGTGATTCATCCAGCTTGGCATTTCCACATGATGTACTCTGCATACAAGTTAAATAAGCAGTGTGACAATATACAGCCTTGATGTACTCCTTTCCCAATTTTAAACCAGTCCATTGTTCCATGTCCGGTTCTAACTATTGCTTCAGGTTTCTCAGGAGGCAGGTAAGGTGGTCTGGTAGTCCCATCTCTTTATTTTCACTGCCCTAAATATTCTTCTGTGCTCCCCTGCATTGCAGACAGATTCTTTACCACCTGAGCCACCAGGGAAATAGCCACCATATGCTAGTATACATTTGTCTAAACTCATAGGATGTTCTACCAAGAATGAGCCCTAGGATCAACTATGGGCTTTGGCTGATTGAGATGCATCAATGTAGGTTTATCCTTGGTAAAAATGTACCATTCTAGTGAGTGACAGTACTAGCTGGGGAGGCTATGCATGTGTGAAGGTAGAAGATACATAGGCAATCTCTGTTAATTTCCCTCTGTTTTGTTGTAAATCTAAAACTTCTCTTTAAAAAAAAAATAACATCTTTTAGGGAACTCCCTGGTGATCCAGTGGTTAGGACTCAGACTTTCACTACTGTGGGCCCAGGTTCCATCCCTGGTTAGGGAACTAAGATCCCAAAAGTCGAATGGCATGCCCCCCCCAAAAAAAACTTTTAAATAAATAATAAACAAAGAAGATGATTTTTTCCAGCTCAAGTGTCATATGACTCCAATGAAAATTATATGCCCATTAAGCAATTCAAAAGGAATTATGTCTAGAAATCTGAAAGCTAGCAGCCGGGCTGAGGAGGAAGAGCGCTTGAGGCCACGTTCTGGAACATTCTCCTCCCAACGGGACTGCTGGCTGTGGGGATGATTGGTGGTGACAGGACACAGCGGTGTCTGAAAATCCTTCTCGCTGACACCGCGCGCCAGAAGAGCTAGCCACTTCCACTTGCCCAGAGGAGGGCCTTATTGATCCAGGGAAAGGCACACTCAGCCAGCATTGTTTTTCTTGCTCAATGGCACTGACTTTTTCCAGGGCGGAAAACCTACATAAACTGTTGGAAACAGAATTTTAAATCAAATCAGGCCCTGATGAGCTATTGAGTCATTATGCCAAATTCCATGACACCAACTTGATCTTCAGTTTGAGAGGAGAAGCATAAAGCCTCCCCACCCCCAACTCAAGTCCTCAGGAAACTCAGGAGAACAATGAGAAATCTCTCTGCAGAGTCCAAAAGACTGTTCTATACATCTGTGTCTCTTTTGCTATCTCGCATATAGGGTTATCATTACCATCTTTCTAAATTCCATATATATGTGTTAGTATACTGTATTGGGTTTTTTTCTTTCTGGCTTACTTCACTCTGTGTAATAGGCTCCAGTTTCATCCACCTCATTAGAACTGATTCAAATGTATTCTTTTTAATGGCAAGAGGGCGAGGGTAGGATGATTTGGGAGAATGCCATTGAAACATGTATATTATCATATGTGAAACAAATCGCCAGTCCAGGTTCGATGCAAGAGACAGGGTGCTTGGGGCTGGTGCACTGGGATGACCCAGAAGGATGGTCTCACATCCATGAGGTAGCCGTGATCTGCTTAAAACTGAAATATGACCATGTCATGTTTCCTATTAAGGTCCTCCAGTGTCTTCCCATTGTTTATAGACTAACATCCAAGATCTTCAGGATTAAAAAGCCCTTTTAATCCTAGGAGGGCCAGCCATATGCCCATAGGGAACTTTACTCACTAATAAGAAAGAAAGTAGAAAGAAAGTGATAGTCATGTCCAACTCTGTGACCTCATGGACTATAGCCTGCCAGACTCCTCTGTCCATAGGATTTCCCAGGCAAAAAAAACAGGAGTGGGTAGCCATTTATTCCTCCAGAGGACTTCCTGACCCAGGGATCAAGCCCAGGTCTCCTGCACTAAGCAGAGACCGATATTAAATAGGTATACCCTTTAAATATTTGCTGAATGAATAACTAATGAATAGAAATGTCATTGATTTAAGGCCAGCAGAATATTTCAGATATGGTTTGAGTCAGTTATAGTTTGCAGCAGAGGCTTTGGAGGAGGAGAAACCCCCTCTGAACGTATGTGTGTTCCCTAGTCAGCATTCACAGGATTGGGAGATAAAAGATTCTTCTGCTGATACATATGTGTCCATCCAGATGTTGGTTCCATAGGAGCTTTAATAATAGAAAAACCTTGAGGCTAAGTCCATTGCTTGAGTTTCCCTTTGCTCATATGTACATCTAGACAGAGACAAATATGCTTTTGTCCCAAGTAAACATTAAAAAAAAAAATGCCTTCTTCCCACGTGGAGCAAATGTCCACCTCAATTGATTTCAAACCATAGGCATGGAGAAACTATATAATAGTTCATTAATGTAGCTTCCATCTCCTCCTTACTCCCAATACATCTTACAGACAGTAAGATTTATCTTCCCATAACACCAATCTCCCTACCTCCTCCCTCCTCTTGGTTTAATATTCTCTCTCTCCCAGTTAACACGTTAGCATTTTAATAGGAACATGCTGATATTTAATAGGAACTTTCAATTCTTAGTCTACATTCAGAATGAACAATGGTGAAATTTTAGAGGCCATGGTAAACTTCTGTAAGAAATCACTAGAGACAGAGTGGTCAGAAAAGGGAAATTTGCTTCATATTATCTTGATCTTCTTTATTGTTGGAACACTTAGTTGTTTATAACATTTAGTTGCTTATATTCCCTGTAGAGAATCTCATCTGAACACGTAAAGCAGCAAACTCTTGCTTAAAATTATGAATGGTATTAACTTGGGTTCCCCTGAACAATTTCATCTTCCCCACTAAAATATGGACCTGGTAATATCAAATCCTATGTTCTTGGCTATTCAGATTCTCTCTGAATATTGGCATTTGTTTTGAAACCCATCTTTCTGAATGTATCCAGAGCTGCTACATTCCTTGTTATACATAACAGGGAATGAAAGAGGTAATAAAGTCAAGATCAATTGCCAGTAATAGCCATGATTCCATAGACATTAAAGAGTATTTGTAATTTAGGTCCCATGATATGGCCTAATGCCCTATCTCGTGTAGCTATTGATTTTTCCATAATAGGACAGCCCCAGAAAAACCTTTCAGGGCTAGGTTCTCCATGTTACATCCAGCAAAGAACAAAAACAGGTCTCTTTTATACACACCCAGCCTAGAGAAATGTCTTCTGTTCTGAAAGCTGCAAGGATTCTGGCTTTTGAACTCCTTACCAAAGTGTTTTCTGTATCCCTCCCTTTTACCACCACCACCACCACCACACACACACACACACACACACACACACACACAAAACACAAACAAACAAAAAAAAAACCCCACAATGTTAAGAGGGGTCTTTATTACATAGCAGCTGACTGAGGTTTCCCTGAAAAGCAATAGTCTCTCATTGTTGATCACTCTGACTGGGAATTATGTCCTGAAATAATTCATCACCTTTTAACACAAGCCCAAGATCTTGCTGGAATGGCCCAGAGACTTCCAGGTGCTCAGAAAGCGTGAAGACAAATGATAGTCTACTACAGGTCAAATGTCGAAAGGCAGCATTTAAGACGAACACATATTTCCTCCACTATTCCCAGTGACTACTCCAAGAGTCAGTTCAGGGTCCCAAGTCATAGTCTTATTCTGAAAATATTTCACTTACCCTTTAAAGGCCTGATTAGATATTCTCACAACTCAAGTTTTGTGACTTCCCTTTTAAAATGTTTAGATAAATAGTATGTTATGAGCTCAAGGTCAGTGACTCAGTAATAAGTAGCTCTTGCTGTTACATCCACACTGGCCATCAAGAACTCATAGGAACTCCAAAGGCTAGTGTACATTTTCAAGGGAGTCACCACAATATCTCTTGGATTTGGGCAAAAATCCCCTTGTGACAGGAAAGGTGAGTGGCATCCAACCTGATTCCAAGGTGTGAAGAGCTGATGCGGTGACCAACAGGTACATTCCATTGGTAAGCATTTGTCAGTGAATGATATAACAATGCTATTTACATGTATATAATTTTTCCAATGTCTACTAAATTGTTGGACCTACTTAAAAATGGAACTTGCAGGGTTTTGTTTGTTTGTTTGTTTGTTTATCTGTTTTGATCTAGTGAGTGTAGGTCACTCAGTCTTGTTCAACTCTTTGTGACTCCATGGGCTATACAGTCCTTGGAATTCTCCAGGCTAGAATACTGGAGTGGGTAGCTGTTCCCTTCTTCAGGGGATCTTCCCAACCCAGGGATTGAATCCAGGTCTCCCAAACTGCAGGCAGACTCTTTATGAGCTGAGCCACAAGAGAAGCCCCTTTTGATTTGGGGTTGCCATAAATTAAATCACTGGTATTTCCCTGGGGGTCCAGTGGCTAAGACTCTGCTGCTCCCCTCGCAGGGGTCCAAGTTCCATCCCTGGTTAGGGAACTAGATCCCACAAGCTGAAACTAACAGTATGCATGCTGCAACTAAAGATCCCACATGCCATGACTAAGATGGAAGATTCCTTGTGCCTCAACAAAGACTGACTCAGACAAATAAAATGAATAGATGAATATTTAAAAAATAAAATAAATTACTGTGATACTGATGAGAAAAGCTTAGAAATCCAAGCTTTCCATTTACTTCCCATTGGATCACATGGAATTTTAAACATCTTCCCAGGTGGCACTAGTGATAAAGAACATGCCTGCCAAAACAGGAGGCACAGGAGATGAAGGTTTGATCCCTGGGTTGGGAAGATCCCCTGGAGGAGGGCATGGCAACCCACTCCAGTATTCTTGCCTGGAGAATCCCATGGACAGAGGAGCCTGGCAGGCTACAGTCCGTAGGATCACAAAGAGTCAGACATTACTGAAGTGACTTAGCACAGCACAAACACTCAAAGGTTAAATATTTAGTAAAATCAATATTTTCCCCACTTTATCAAAGGTCGGAATTGTCTTTTTTTCCTGAGAGTGCGTTGTGGTAAAAACTATAATAACTACTAGAATAGTTTGGTACCATTGCCTTGAATCATGCTACAGTGTCAGTACTTCTACTCACAACTCCACCAGTAAATGGGCTTCCCGAGTGGTGCTAATGGAAAAGAAACTCCCTGCCAATGCAGGAGGCACAAGTTTGATCCCTGGGTCAGGAAGATCCCCTGGAGGAGGACATAGCAATCAACTCCAGTATTCTTGCCTGGAGAATCCCATGGACAGGGAAGCCTGGCAGGCTATAGCCCATGAAATTGCAAAGAGTCAGACATGACTAAACAACCACCACCACCAGTAAATGTCAATATGGTGAAAAGGAAAACAATTTCTCAGTGTTTTCATACAAATAGTTTTGACCTTATACACACTGAAAATGGATCCCCAAGGACCATGCTTTCAAAACCAGTAGGTTACAAGAATAATGAAATGTAATCAGTGTGAAGACGTGTCACATACCATAAAATGCTGGATACATTCTGATCCTTCATGTCATGTCTGGCCCTCTTCTATAATGAATAAGTCCGCGGTCTAGAAACTAGTTCAGTTCAGTCGCTCAATCGTGTCTGACTCTTTGTGACCCCATGAACTGCAGTACGCCAGGTCTCCATGTCCATCACGAACTCCCTGATTCCACCCAAACCCCTGTCCGTTGTGTTGGTGATGCCATCCAACCATCTCATACTCTGTTGTCCCCTTCTCCTCTTGCTCTCAATCTTTGCCTGCATCAGGGTCTTTTCAAATGAATCAGTTCTCCACATCAGGTGGCCTACATATTGGAGTCTCAGCTTCAACATCAGTCCCTCCAATGAACACCCAGGACTGATCTCCTTTAGGATGGACTAGTTGGATCTCCTTGCAGTCCAAGGAACTCTCAACAGTCTTTTCCAACACCACAGTTCAAAAGCATCAATTCTTCTGCACTCAGCCTTCTTTATAGTCCAACTCTCATATCCTTACATGACTACTGGAAAAACCATAGCCTTGACTAGACAGACCTTTGTTGGCAAGATAATGCATCTGCTTTTTAAAATGCTGTCTAGGTTGGTCATAAC
>SJYV01019630.1:2706-16847 GCA_006410875.1 Neotragus pygmaeus
TGAATTCTACCAAAAATTTAGAGAAGAGCTAACACCTATCCTACTCAAACTCTTCCAGAAAATTGCAGAGGAGGGTAAACTCCCAAACTCATTCTATGAGGCCACCATCACCCTAATACCAAAACCAGACAAAGATGCCACAAAAAATGAAAACTACAGGCCAATATCACTGATGAACATAGATGCAAAAATCCTTAATAAAATTCTAGCAAACAGAATCCAACAACATATTAAGAAGTTCATACATCATGACCAAGTGGGCTTTATCCCAGGGATGCAAGGATTCTTCAATATTCACAAATCAATGTGATATACCACATGAACAAACTGAAAGATAAAAGCCATATGAATATCTCAATAAATGCAGAGAAAGCCTTTGACAAAATTCAACGCCCATTTATGATAAAAAAAAAAAAACACCTCTAGAAAGCAGGCATAGAAGGAACATAGCTCAAGACAATAAAAGCCATATATGATAAACCCACAGCAAACATTCCTTAATGGTGAAAAAATGAAAGCATTTCCCCTAAAGTCAGGAACAAGACAAGGGTGACCATTTTCACCACTACTATTCAACATAGTTTTGGAAGTTTTGGCCACAGCAATCAGAGAAGAAAGAGAAATAAAAGGAATCCGGATTGGAAAAGAAGTAAAACACTGTTTGCAGGTGACATGATCATTTACATAGAAAACCCTAAAGGCACCACCAGAATATTACTAATCAATGAATATAGTAAAGTTGCAGGATATAAAATTAACACACAGAAATCTCTTGCATTCCTACACACTAACAATGAGAAAACAGAAAGAGAAATAAAGGAAACAATTCCATTCACCATTGCAGTGAAAAGAATAAAATACTTAAGAATAAATCTACCTAAAGAAACAAAAGACCTATATATGAAAACTATAAAACAATGATGAAAGAAATCAAAGAGGACACTAATAGATGGAGAAATATACCATGTTTATAGATCAGAAGAATCAATACAGTGAAAATGAGTATACTACCCAAAGCAATCTATAGATGCAATGCAATCCTTATCAAGCTACCAACAGTATTTTTCACAGAACTAGAACAAATAATTTCACAATTTGTATGGAAATACAAANTGCACTGGCAGGCAGATTCTTACCCACTGGACAACCAGGGAAGTCTGGAGTGTATGTTTTTAAATGTGTAAAATAAATGCATATGACCTGAAGTTTTCCATTTTACTCATTTTTAAATTCAGTCATATTAATTACAGTGGCTATGCTGTGCAACCATCACCACTATTTATTTTGAAGGGCTCTTTCATCCACCTTTCATCTTTCCAAACAGAAACTCTGTAGCCATTAAGCAGCAACTCACTGTTCCTCTTCCCACATTCCCTGGCAACTTCTAATCTGCTTTCTCTCTCTATAATTTGGATAGTCTACCTAAGTGGAATCATACAACATTTGTCCTTTTGTGTTCGGCTTATTTCACCTAGTATAATTTTTTCATGGTTCATCTCTGTTGCGGAATGCATTAGAATCTCATTTCTTTTTATGACTGAATAATATATTGTTGCAAATACCACATTTTGTTTATTGATTCATCTACTGATAGATAAATGTGTTGTTTCTATTTTTGACTATTGTGAATAATGCTGCTATGAACATTGATGTACAAGCTTGTGTACTGCTTAGGTTCCTGATTTCAATTCTTTGGGGTGTATACCTAGGAGTGGAATTTCTAGCTTATATGGCAATTCTGTTTAACTTTCTGAGGAACTGCCAAATTTTTTTCACAGAAACTGCACAATTTTACAACCTGATAGGCAGTGTATAAGTGTTCCAATTTCACTGCATCCTTGCTAACACTTGCTATGTCTGTTTTTTTAATTATCACCATCACAATTTGTGTGACGTGTTAGCTCTTTGTGGTTTAGATTTGCATTTCCCTTCATTCACCGGGTCAGGAAGAGTGAAGAAGGAAATGGCAACCCACTCCAGTATTTTGTCTGGGAATCCTAAGGACTGAGAAGCCTGGTGGGCTATAGACCATAGGGTCACAAAACAATCAGACACGATTTCCTGACAAAACAACAACAGATTAACTAATGGTATCTAGCTTCTTTTCATCAGCTAATTTTTGACTTGTATAACTTCTTCAGAGAAAGTTTACTGAAGTCCTTTGCCCATTTTAAAATGGAAATGTCTTCTTGTTGAAATGTAATTCTTTAGATGTTCTGAGTATTAAACCTTTTCACATATATGATTTGCCAATATTTTCTTCCATTCTTCAGGTTGTCTTTTAACTTTCTTCAGTGTCCTTTGATGTACAAATGTTTTAGTTTTCTTTTTCTTTTTTTAAAATTTATTTATTTTTACTTAAAGGATAATTGCTTTACAATATTATGTTTCTGCCAAACATCAACGTTGATTAGCCATAGGAATACATATGTCCCCTCCCTCTTAAACCTCCTGCCTAAGTTTTAGTTTTGATGACGTCCAACTGATTTTTTTCTTTCATTGCTTGTGTTTTTGTTGTCAAACTTAAGAACACATTGCCAAATCTAAGGTCATGAAACTCTTCCCTGGGGCTTCCCTGGCAGTCCAGAGGTTAAGACTCTGCACTTCCAATGCAGGGGGCTCAGGGTTCGGAGAAGGCAATGACACCCTTCTCCAGCACTCTTGCCTGGAAAATTCCATGGATGGAGGAGCCAGGTAGGCTGCAGTCCATGGGGTCGCTAAGAGTCGGACACGACTGAATCAACTTAGCTGCAGGGTTAGTCCCCAGTCAGGAAACTAAGATCCCACATGCCACTCGGCACAGAAAACAACAATTTTGCTCTTAAAGTCTGACCATTTATTATTTTCTTTGATCCATTTTGAGTTGGTTTTCGTGATTGGTGTGAGGTAAGAGTCCACTTCCACTCTTCCATGCGAGGATGGCCAGCTTTCTCAGCACCATTTGTTAAAGAGACTGTTCTGTCCTCATGGAATGGTCTTGGCGCTCCTGTGGAAAATCAACTGCCCGTGGCTGTGACCGTCTATTTCTGGGCTCTCAGGTCTCTCACGTTCATTGGTCTGTGTGTCTGTCCTTATGCCAGTTCCACAGTGTTTCAATTACTGGAGCTTTGTAGAAGGTTTTAAAATTGGAAAGTGTGAGCCTTCCACTTTTGATCTGTTTTAGGATCTCCTTTACATCTGATGGTCCTTTCTGCTGAACAATCTTTGTTATTCATTGAAAATACACATTTCTCAGTATGTAGGTTTATCTCCTATGAAATCCTCTTTCTTCTCCCTTACTTATTTCCATTCATCATTACACTACCTTGACCCTGGTATTCTTCTTCTATTACTTGATGGGAAAACTCATAACCGTCTAACTTCTGTTCATAAATGAATAGATATATCAGAAATTTTAGTAAAATGCAGACTTAATTGTGTTGGTTGATGGGCCATATCATCGGACTGAACCAAAAAAATACCGTGTAACACATCCACTTTATCTCTAAAACCTGGTCTTTTAGCAGTTGTAAAATCTGCCCAGATGGCAGAATTCACTCACCAGGGCTTGCCAGATAGCTCCAGATAAGAAGTTTTAATATATGCACAGAGGTTGTCCGTGGTTTTGGAATGCTTTCGAAACAAAAAGACTCTTACCCTCAGCAGAAAACCCGATTAGGAATGGGAGCATATCCAAGAAGAATGGAGTATGGTGTGGGGGCCCTGAGCCAGAGAGAAGACCACCCCCTTGTCCCAGTGTCTGTGATCCATCCCGTGTCCTTTTTTAGATCTAAACACTGAACCTAGTGTACAGCTGCTGGCATATTATTTGTTTGCTTGTTGTTGTTGTTGTTTTTTAATTTAAGTAGACAATTTCTCTTAAATTAGAGTTGGCAAATGGGGTGAGAATGAGACTGAAGACAAACCTTGTTGTCTCCTATGTGGCTGGGACTTACTCTGCTTCTAACTCACTCTGGCTGATAGGGCACCCTTACAATCCGAAAGAGGGTTTTGGGCTCTAAGTACCTGAAAGGACAAGCCAAAGTCTGGGAAGGAGTTAGGCTGCCTGGAATCCCCCATGCTGCTTTCAAAGGCAAGCAAAGTAGTGAAGTCTCTCAGTCGTGTCTGACTCTTTGTGACCCATGGACTGTAGCCCACCAAGCTCCTCCGTCCATGTGATTCTCCAGGCAAGAATACTGGAGTGGGTTGCCATTTCCTTCTCCAAAGGCAAAGAAGCCTGAAATACAGCTGGAAGAAGGATTTTAAGGAGGATAGACTCACTGAGAGAAATAAGTTATTTTAGAAGTAGCAGATTTGAGAAATGGGAGAATTCTTTATTCATCTTTGATTTAGAAAATAACAATTTAAATTTCAGATGTTCCCCCCCTTAGCTGCATCCTCAAGTTATCTCAGTGTAATTCTTGATCTGGGTTACCTTGTTCTCTCACCTAGCCTGTGATATATAAGCAGGCTGTCCTCCTCTCCCTCTTAAAATCTACTACCCCAGAGTGAAATGAAACCCACCCTCTTTCTTTGACTCAGGGGAAGATGGCTATCTCTGAATATATTTCTCTTTACTTTCCTAAAAGGTTTCCCTTAACTATTCAAGCCTAAAAAGTTTATTTTCTAGTTACTGATGAACTATTTTCTTGGCCTTTTTTCTACCTTAATGGAAAAGCTAACTGAAGACTGTTTGGGGGACAGTTCCTTGGGAACTTCAGCTCCCAGAGACTGGAAACACCTACAGTCAGGGTATCTGAGCTCAGGTCTGGTTTCCTGGTCTTTAAGCCAGTTGTTCTCAGGCAAGCCACTTAAATTTATCCATAAGATATGGATAATAATATCCATTCCATCTGCTTAATCAGCTGTTGTGATGACAAAACGAGATAATGTCTGAGAATGTGCTCTTTAAAAGGGACGCAGTACAAAACATGGTTATCTGTGAGTGGTGGGATTATAGGGCATCTGATTTTCTTCTTTGTGTTATCTATAACTTACACTTTATAACATTTAATTGTACTAAATGTTCTATATTTTTAAAAGAAAGCATACAGTACTATGCAAGTAAAAGTTATTAAAATCAATCTTCTTAATGGTGTCAGGGTGTCTCTGTGGGATCTGGGTATGCAGAAAATAGTTAAGCTATGTATATAAACATTAGATTGGGAAAAAGTGGAAACAATGACAAATTTTCTTTTCTTGGGCTCCAAAATCACCACAAACAGTGACTGCAGCAATGAAACTAAGAGACATTTGCTCCTTGGAAGAAAAACCGTGACAAACCAGCTGCTGCTGCTGCTGAGTCGCTTCAGTCGTGTCCGACTCTGTGTGACCCATAGACGGCAGCCCACCAGGCTCCCCCGTCCCTGGGATTCTCCAGGCAAGAACACTGGAGTGGGTTGCCATTGCCTTCTCCAGTGCATGAAAGTGAAAAGTGAAAGTGAAGTCACTGAGTCATGCCCAGCTCTCAGCAACCCCATGGACTGCGGTCTACCAGGCTCCTCTGTCCATGGGATTTTCCAGGCAAGAGTACTGGAGTGGGGTGCCATTGCCTTCTCCAGTGACAAACCAGAAAGCACATTAAAAAAGAGAGACATTGCTTTGCTGACAAAGATCCATCTGGTCAAAGCAAGACTTTGTCCAGTAGTTATGTAGAGATGTGAGAGTTGGACCATAAAGAAAGCTGAGCACAGAAGAATTGATGCTTTCGAACTGTGGTGCTGGAGAAGACTCTTGAGAGTCCCTTGGATTGCAAGGAGATCAAACTGGTCAGTCCTAAAGGAAATCAACCCTGAATGTTCATTGGATGGACTGATGCAGAAGCTGAAGCTCCAATACTTTGGCTACCTGATGTGAAGAGCTGACTCACTGGAAAAAACTTTGATGCTGGGAAAGATTGAGGGCAGGAGAAGGGGGCGACAGAGGATGAAATGGTTGGATGGCATCATCAACTCAGAGGACATGAGTTTGCACAGACTCCAGGAGAGAGTGAAGGACAGGGAAAACTTGTATGCTGCAGTTCATGGGTTTGCAAAGGGTTGGACATGACTTAGTAACTGAACAGCAACATAAACATTAAGCAAAACAGAAATAGGACTTTTGATAGTTCTAAGAAGTAAACCAATTCTTAGATAATTTGTTCATTTAGATACAACAAATGGCTTTACCTAGAGGTAGTAGAGTCCTATGACTGAGAAGTCAACCTCTAGTTTCTGCAATGCCTGCCAACACTGAGTGTTCACCTACTATCTCTCCTCTGGTTGTCAGATCTCAGGATCTTCCAGCTCTGTGAGAGGTCTGTCTTTTTGTTCTTGGTTGCACTGGGTCTTCACTGCTGCTCATGAGCTTTCTCTAGTTCCAACAAGCAGCAGCTACCCTTCATTGTGGGGCACAGGCCTCTCTTTGTGGGGGCTTCTCTTGATGCAGAGCACAGGCTCTCAGCCCACAGGATTTAATAGCTGCAGCAGGTGGGTTCAGTAGTCATGGTGCATGTGCTTAGTTGCTCTGGGGCAAGTGGAATCTTCCCAGACCAGGGACTGAACCATGTCCCCTGTACTGGCAGGGAGACTCTTATCCACTGTACCACCAGGGAAATCCTGAGCACTGTTCTTTGCCATCACACCTCATGCCTGGGCAGCCAGGTGTTCATCAACAGCTTCGGGATGGCACCACACAAAATTCTGGACCACTCTGCATAGCTCTCTCCTCTCCATGTTCTGCCTGATGAGTTTCGGCTGCCTCTGTTCTCCATGGTTCCAGAATTGAACCCTCCCCACTCTGCTGGAATTCTGAAACTGCCTCTGGATGGCAAGTCAGGGCAACCATATTTGTGACTGTCTCTCTGGGTGACACTGATCACTCTCTCAGGGACCACAGTCCCTTGTTGCCTGTTATCTAGTAAGCAAAAGCAGCTGTTTCCTAGGTTTTGTTCATTTTTCTAGTTGATTTGGGTGGGAGAACAACACTGGTACCAGTGACCCCATATAGCCAGGGTCAAAAGTCGTCAAACAAAATTTTGAAGTTAGGGCCTTCATCTCCTAAAGGAGATTGCTCATATTCTGGATTAGAAATTTGATGAGTGCAGAACTTTACTGGGCCCAAAGGAGCAAGAAACGAGGCTCCAGGCGGGTATCTAATATAGGCCAATGGCCTAAGGATCATGATAAATAGTAGCAGATTACCCAGAGGACAGGTTCCAAGAATAAGGGAAACACTGAGAGGTCTTCTTGTACTTCACACTTTTGCCTGGAGCCCACCTTGGCAAGGACAGGGGCAATGACAGCTTTCTTGATCTCTAGGTCCATATATTTATCTACCACTTACCTGCCGCTGGTCTTCTAAATGGAAGCTCCCCATATGTCTCAAAACTATGCGGACTTCCCTGGTGTTCCAGTGATAGAATCTGCCTGCCAATGCAGGGGACATGGGTTCAATCCCTGGTCCAGGAAGATCCCATAAGCAAGGGGGCAACTAAGCCTGTGTATCACAACCACCGAGCCCACACTCTAGAGCCTGTGCTCTGCAACCAGGGAAGCTGCACAATAAGAAGATCACTCTCTGAAGCCAGAGAAAGCCATGCACAGTAGAATCCAGTGCAGCCAAAAATAAAATAAATAAACAAAAAATTTAAATATATGTATCCAACCAACTTCTTCATTGTTTCCTCCAAAGACTGCTCCTCCTCCTGACGTTCCTTCTTTTGGGAGAATCAGCAGCATTCACCTGTTGTCCTCCCTGAAACAGAAAGCTAGGCCACCACTTGCCTTCTCTTTCCTCCCTCAGACCTAGTCAGTCGCTGATGAGAGCTGGGAGAATCGGATTTTTCATTTCTCGGTCCAGGCCCACAGATGATCACAAAGTTCTCCAAGTGTTAATTTTGAGCTTACAAATAAATTTCACCAATAGACAAATTGGCAAATCCAGAACCTGCAAATATAGAGCCTGTAAATGATGAAGATGGATCACAGAACTCCATCATGTCACTCCCTGCCTGAGCCCTCGGTGCCTTATTCTAGCCACCAAGAAACTGAGCTTTGCCCACCCCACCTCAATAATAGAACGAGGTCTGCATATTTAACTTCTGAGCTTACATGCTGGTCTCCTGTGCTTATTGAGGGAAGAAACTGTGTTCCTATCACATAATGCAGTAGCTGGCACATAGAAGTTATTTAATACATAGTAATTTTTAAAAAATAAGTTAATAAACCAATAAAGTGAAAAAAATAATGGTAGATCTCAGGGTATCTAGGATAGATGACAGAGAAGCCAATACTTGAAAACTGATTTCCAATTTATTGTTAATAAATTGCCCGGGGTGAGTGCATAAATCTATTTAACTTTTTAATTAAACTTTAGTACCAAACTTGCCACTGAAAAAATTGAAAAGGTAGCAATCTGTTGACCAGAACACACCACTCTTTGCCATGCAGTTGGATTAGCTGGTTGAGCTGAATAAAGCACAATTCACTTTTACTCTGCTGTGTGGAACACTGATGACTTTGTCTAGATTAATTCTGTCTGATGCTCCTGATTCTATTTACATTCCAATTTCCCTTTGCTGTTTGTGTGGATTCCTGGCCAATATGTGCTGAGAGCTTTTGGTCTTCTTTCACTTTCTGTCCCGTCAATTTTAACCCCATTGTTTGATACTCATTTAAATAGTGAGTAGTGCCAAATGGGGAAACTCCATGATTTTCAGTTCAGCTGTTATCTAAATGGGATTTGCAAATAATTTTCCAACCAAAGGATTCTTGGAAATGCTGGCCATTAAATAGAGGGCTTTTGAATGATTTGTTTCAACTTGATTCGTGTCAAATGAATGGCTTTCACTGTGTGTGACAGTCCCAGTGATCAGTGTAGTCATTCTCTCAACTCTCATTTTATTCAGGATAAAAAGGAAGGCGTGTGTAGATATATAGTCTCTGAGGGTAATTCTCGAATCTCTATATGCCACCAGTCATAAAATACTAGAGGCTTCCCTGCTGGCTCAGTGGTAAAGAATCTACCTGCAATGGAGATTTGGGTTCGATCCCTAAGTTGGGAAGATGCCCTGGAAGAGGGCATGGCAACCCACTCCAGTATTCTTGCCTGGTGAATGCCATGGACAGAAGAGCTTGCCAGCCTATATAGTCCTAGGGTCACAAAGAGTCAGACCCTCTCTGACTGAAGTGACCGAGCACCCACACGCCAAGTACTATGTTGCTCCGTTAAAGATATCTCTTATACCTCTCCTCTCCATCCTTAGAGCCAGGTCCTCATTCTGGGGCCCAGCTTTAACTCCCACATGGATAGAGGAAGACATTCACTTCTTAATTCTGCTTTCCTTCTTTCAGTGTGTCCTCTTCTGCCCCTCCCCTACCACATCTGCCTTGAGCCCTGCCGCATTAATGCTCTAAAACAGATTTTGCTCTCTCTTTTGAGGGAGAAAGCTCTCATCAATGTGGTGTGTGTGGCTGACTCTGTTCTCATAGGTTACCTCTGGAGATTTTCAGGATTAAATGATTCCTGGCCAAGAAACAAAAGCATAATCATCTCATTCCCCAGATGGATTTGGATGAACACTGCTAATAAAATCAGGTCTAACTCCAAGAGGAGACAGTAGAAAAGAGCCAGGTGGGGTCTTTAAGGAAGCCCACATGGGATGACACCATACTCTAATGCTGTATCGAGGTCTCGGGCTGCTTATCTCATCACCACTATCTGGACAGTTGGACAGGTTCTATTGGAAAATTGATTTTTTTTCTTTGTATCTATGCTTCTGCACTAGTGGGTTCAGTATTAAACATATGAGACCTTTTGTTTGAAAAAAATCAAGATGCAGATTTCATCATTCCTGCACTAAAAATACCTGTGCTCCCTCTCTGCTGAAGAGCAAAATCCCTGAGCTCTACCTGAACTTTATGGCTAACAAGCCCACCTGGTCTCTGTGGCGTTCCTTGACCTCAATTACCTGCTTCCTTCAGATGACCATCCTCATTCTTGCTCGTAGGCCCCCTGTCCATCTCCATGCTGTGGAGCTCATGTGGGTCCCTGTCCTGGAAAGTGAAAGTGTTAGTCGCTCAGTTGTGTCCAACTCTTTGTGACCCTATGGACTGTAGCCCGCCAGGCTTCTCTGTCCATTGACTTCTCCAGGCAAGAGTACTGGAATAGGTTGCCATGCCCTCCTCCAGGGGATCTCCCCAACTCAGGGACTGAACCCGGATCTCCTGCATTGCAGGTAGATTCTTTACCTGAGCTACCAGGGAAGCCTCTCTATCCTGGGAGCCTCTCTTTTAACTCCTTAAAGGCCCAGAGAAGTCCAGCTCCACTTCCAAGGCCTTTCTCTGTTGCTGGTCCCTATCTGTGAACTCCTATAGTCTGTAGCATTCTATTTTGACGCTTATATTATTCAATAATATATTTTTTTGTTCTTAACTCTTTCATAAATTTTTATCTGAACTGTAAGCTCCTGGGGATTCAGGACTTATTTTAAGCCAGCACTGTCTGATAGAAATACACAGTGTGAGCCACAAATACAAGCCTCAAATGTAATTATAAATGTTCTAGAAGCCACATTAAAAAATAAACAGGTAAATTAATTTTAATAGTATATTTATTTAACCAAATATATCCAAAATATTATTTCAAATGCAATCAATTATTAATAAGATAACTTACATTCTTTATTTCATACTAAGCCTTGGGAATCCAGTGCATAGCACATCTCAGTTTGGAGTGGCCACATTTTGGGGGCTCAGTGACCCTTTGGGGCTAGTGACTACCATACTGAACAGCTTAACCCTTGATATCCCACATGGGTGGGTGATGGTATAACATACACAGAGTATGTGAGTCAACACATTGCTGTCACAGTGGAGGAATGTCTCCGGCACAAGTTTCAGTCCTTGAGCCTGCTCTGTTTATGGTTTTTATTATTGGCTTGGGTTGTGGTGGTTAAGAACATCCACTCTGCTGCAACGTATATATAGTTAACAATACTTTAACATTTGAAAAGCTGGCAGACTTCACGTTATGTGTTTATTACCACAATTAAAAAAAGAACAAACATAACATCTGCTCTGAGTCAGAGTGACCTTAATTTCAAATCTCAGTACTACCAAACTACATATGTAAATGTGGGCAAGTTAATTTTCTTCTCTTAACTCTGGTTTCATCATCCATAAGTGGGGATAATTACACCAACCTCAAAGGAGTGTTGTGAAGAAAGTGAGATACTGTCTGTAAAACGCCTTACCCCAGTACACAGAACACATCAAGCTCTTAAAAATACAGGGTTTTACCACTATCATTATCACCATAAATGGTGTATTTATTAATATGGCAGATGAGATAATTCTGGGAAAGACAAAGTTAAAGAATCAAAAAGCTTTTCCAAGATTGGAAGCACTGGGTTGAATAAAGCAAGCTGAAATTTCTGCAGATAAGTGAAAGTATTGCATTTAGGTTAAAAAAAAAATCCAACTACACAAAAATAAGCTTGCAGCTGAATTGTAGTTCGTGTGAAAAGAAATGATTATTTTATAAGTTGAAATTTAAGTTAATTCTATAAATCAAAATTTATATTTGACTAAATATAGTTGGGATAAAATTATACCTTTTATTTCATTACATATTTAATGTAGAATGCAAATATACAAAAGGGTATAAAGAAAAAGGTTAAAAAAAAATCTCCCTCTGAGAACTTCCATTTCCTACTCCTTAGAAGTAAGGAGGCACCTTCTTACATGTCCTTCCAGGAATGCCTGGTGCCTAAATAAACATATATCTGTTTACCCTTTAAAAGTTTTAACACTTATGGGGATAGACTGTTCTTCTCTAGTGCAACTTACTTGAAAAGGGGTTAAAAGTAAAGCTGGATTAAAGGTCAATATTATTCATAAATGGGATGTGTCAACTCCAAACTTTGATTTTAAGCTTCAAAAGAAGTAGGCCAATGGTAAAATGAAGTAAATAGTCGAGTGCTATTTAGAACCTGTCAAACACATCTGGGATTTTTCACTTTCATATGGACACTATCTTTTAAGAAAAACACTGACAAACTGTATGTGTCTGCTGGAGACTGATTAAGGGGACAAAGAATTCAAAACCATTGGCAAGATGCAGGACCGCAGGATGTTTAATCAGAGGTAGGAAAATCCCAGAGGAATGTGCCAGCTGTTTGCGTGGGAGGAAAAGCAGTCCTAACCGCCTCAAGGAGCATTGCTGGGACTCCCTGGGGCTTCAGTGGCTGAGACTCTGCAGTCCCAGTGCAGGGGGCCCAGATTCGATCCCTGGTCAGAGAGCTAGATTCCACACGCCACAACTAAGACCCAGTGCAGATAAATAAATACATTAAAAAAATTTTTATTTCTGTTAAAGGAGCACTGTTGGAGCAGAACCAAGTTTCTAATCTTAGTGTTAGTCACTCAGTCATGTCTGACTGTTTGTGACACCATGCACTACAGCCCACCAGGCTCCTCTGTCCATAGGATTCTCCAGGCAAGAACGCTGGAGTGAGTCCTTCTCCATGAGATCTTCCCAACCCAGGGATTGAACTTGGATCTCCTGCATTGCAGGCAGATTCTTTACCATCTGAGCCACCAGGGAAGCCCCAAATTTCTAACAGTTGGAGGCATATTTTTGAGTAAGTAAAGACTCTTGTGGAGATACATGAGATAATGCATGTAAAAGGACATGCACCACTGAGGACAATTATTTCTAAAAATTCGAAAAGTCTGAAATCTGAATGGACAAATTTCACCCAGTTTGACCCCCAACTATTTCAGATGTTTACGGAGAGGGTGGTACATCATAAGCAAAAAGAATTGCTATGTTCTTCAAAGCATTTCGTTCCTTATCTCAGCAGGACTTATTTTGTCTCTCTGAGCCTGGCTCATTGCTTGGCACAAAGTAGATCAAAGTGCAAAAAAGAAAGGAAGGAAGAGGTGAGGAAGGTAGGAAGGAAGGGAGAAATGAGTAAATGATATTAATCCAAGTATTTTCCGTTTTATGACTTTTTCCCTCCCACTCCCATCTGTTTTTCAGTCTCCTCCTGCCTGGATACCTCACACACACCTCTCTAGTTCTCTACCCACATCTCCCTCTTCTCTCCCTCTAGATTTGAAGACGGTTCCTTTTCATCTCTGAAGGGCATGTTACTGTCTGGCTAAGCTCCTCAGCTAGGAGCTTCATCTTGCACTTCAGAAAATCAAAGTGCAAGTGGTGGATTTCTCCCAAACGTTCCAATTCATTTACTGCATTTTCTAGGTTTGTGCACTCTCTCTGGCTTTTTTTTTTTTTTTTTAATTTCAAAGGCCTAGTGAGTGAAGGCGTTTCCAAATACTGGTTGAAAGGTGCTCTCACCGTGATCTCTTCCATCTCAAGTGTTTTAACCATCACCTCTAAGTGCCCACTCTGGTCCAGCCTTTCCCAACCAAACAGCTCCCTGGACTTTATCTCTGGCATCTCCTCAGTAAGAAAACAGTGGCCTTTGTCAAAATCCCATCATTTACAAGATAAGCAAACCTGAGCAAACCAGCTACCTTATTCCTTATTCAACAGATGGAACTCTAATGCTCACCTCCCAGAGATGGAGAAAAATCTATGAGAAATCTATCAAGTGTTAGTTTTTTGTTTCCTATCCTTCGCTTACTGTCACCTAATTCAGGCCTTCATTTCCTCTCAATTCAAATATGCATTAGCAAGGACTTCCCTGGCAGTTCAGGGGATGAGACAATGCAGGGAGGATAGGCTCTACCTCTGGTCTGGGAGCTAAGATGCCACATATCTCGAGGCCAAAAAACCAAAATACAAAACAGAAGCAACATGTAACAAATTCAACAAAAACTTTCAAAACAATCCACATCAAAACAAACAAACAAAAATCTGTTTAAAAAGAAAAGATGCATTTGCAATCAACTATTCTCCCTGGCTCTAATCTCTGCCTCCACCTGCAACCTACTGAATATGCAAGTGCCAGAATGATCTTCTAAGTCTCAGGCTATGCTGCTTTAAGGGGCTTCTCTGGTGGCTCAGACAGTAAAGAATCTGTCTGCAATGCAGGAGACCAGGGTTCAATCCCTGGGTCAGGAAGATCCCCTGGAGAAGGGAATGGCTACCCACTCCAGTATTCTTGCCATGGAGAATTCCATGAACAGAGGAGCCTGGCGGACTATAGTCCGTGG
>SJYV01019632.1:0-52211 GCA_006410875.1 Neotragus pygmaeus
CACACACACACACACACACACACACACACACACACACACACACGCACTCATGCACACCAGTGGAGAAGGCAAAGAATAAAAGCTTATAAAAGTGACCCATAATGCAGATGTAAAAGACTAAATTACATGAGAAAAATCTCATATCAAATTATTAAATGTTTGGGAAGATGAATTCCCACTTTAAAATTTTATCTTAAAAAAAAAAAGATTACTATTTGGAGAGGAGAGAAAAGTGGGACGGAGTTCATTTCCAAAAAGTTCACTTTAGCCCTGGACCTTCCTTAACCTATTCATTTACTGAGGAGAGTGGCAAGCCTGGAGGGACCATTAAAATGCCACTCCAGTGACTTCTCTGGTCCAGTGGTTAAGACTCTGAACTTCTACTGCATGGGGCTAGGATATGATCCCTGATCAGGGAAGTTCTGCATATTGCAAGATGCAGCCAAAAAATAAAATGCCATCCCATGCAAGCCAGTATCCCCTTGTGTCCGTGTTAAGAATGTGTTTAGGGTTGAGGCAGCTGACTAGAGACAATTCTTCTTAAATCCTTTTCAGACCAGAATCATCTCTTTCATTTTCTATAGCCAAATCTTCTCTGCTATTAACTGAATTCTTCATGTTTATTATTAGATTTGAAGGTTGTTTTTGAGAAAAATCTAAGGCCTGACAAATTCTGGTTCAGCTCTGTGGGCAAGTGAGATGGCCTTTCATTCAGGTGAGAACATCCATAGAAATTCCTTTACTTTGGGAGGAAGAACATCTTACTTGCTGCCTGCCCGTTAAATATCAGGACCATTTTGGTCATGTTTTAGTCAACTTTAGTGAATGTGGCCCTTTAATCATGTATGAGTTCAACCATAGATTGACAGCAGCTCAGGGCTTGCAAAAACTCAGGCTGTGGGACATTCTAAAAAGAAAATTTGAGGATGTTGTAGCTGCATCTTTTTTATTCTGACACTCAGCCAGGTTCACCTCCATAGGTGTAGCTGTGGACCAGCCTGGGACCTCTCAGGAATGCTGTCATTACACTGCTCTTGGTTTTCCTAGAGTATTTATAGAAAGAATCATCCATTTCAATATCATGTATCTTTTGTAAAATCTCATTAGAATTTTTTGTCCAGGATGTATCCAGGATCCCTTCATTTAAAGAAAGCCATTGTTAATTCCTCTAAGATATTAATGTGTTGGAAAAAATGGCCTTTCCAGATTATTGTGATTACTTTCTTTACCACACAAAGATAATCTACAATCTGATATGTCCTGCCTGTTCAGATACAAGAAACTCTGAGCTCATTTTTGTTTTGTCTTCTTTCAAATTTTCCAAAGGGATGTCTTTTTGTTTTAAACTCTTCACCTTAATACTTTGTTGTCACAAGTAATTTCTTTCTTTTCCAAAATCCGTTTTTTCCCCTCTTTTTAAGTCCCAGAATGCAGGAAAAGGCCACTTTTTTCCCAAATGCCAACTTCACTTTCATTTTCCTTTATAGGTATTATTGTAAAACACTTGCTCTCCTAAGTAAAAACACTTATTCAAAGAACTATATTAACAAATTAATTAAAGCTGAACAGTAAAAGAAGCCTTTGAATTTGAAAAGCTATATTGAAAGAGTATGAGAGCATTAACATTGTAATTCATGTGACAAATAGGGAAAAAGCTATAATTTGTTGCTTTAATCATTTTAAGATAAAGTTGTTTTATATTTACACAGTGATACTGTTGAAACTGTGTTCTTTCTTTGTAAGTTATTTCAGTTAAACATTTTCTAATGAGAATTGTTGTGGAGCAAAGAAATATGCCTAGAAAACTAGCACTTGAATTATTTTCAGTTAATCTGACTTTTCAGAAGTTTGAGATTGTGATCACATTCAGAACAATACTTTCAGCCAGTTGACAGCATCATTGTTTGTCAGGGAGGAGATCAAGCTTTGAATTCTAAACATAAGTAAGAAAGCCACTGTGACTAGAATATTTTCTGTGTTGGTATTTTTATTTCATCTTGTCTAAATTCCAGATATATGGGTTAGTATACTGTATTGGTGTTTTTCTTTCTGACTTACTTTGCTCTGTATAATAGGCTCCAGTTTCATCCACCTCATTAGAACTCATTCAAATGTATTCTTTTTAATGGCTGAGTAATACTCCATTGTGTATATGTACCACTGCTTTCTTATCCATTCATCTGCTGATGGACATCTAGGTTGCTTCCATGTCCTGGGTATGATAAACAGTGCTGTGATGAACATTGGGGTACATGTATCTCTTTCAATTCTGATTTCCTCAGTGTGTATGCCCAGCAGTGAGATTGCTGGGTCATAAGGCAGTTCCATTTCCAGTTTTTTAAGGAAACTCCACACTGTTCTCCATAGTGGCTGTACTAGTTTGCATTCCTACCAACAGTGTAGGAGGGTTTCCTTTTCTCCACACCCTCTCCACCATTTATTTCTTGTAGACCTATGATTAGGTCTATGACTGGCGTGAAATGGTACCTCATTGTGGTTTTGATTTGCATGTCTCTGATTATGAGTGATATTGAGCATCTTTTCATGTGTTTGTTAGCCATCTGTATGTCTTCTTTGCAGAAATGTCTATTTCTCCAATGCTAACAATGCTAAAATATTTACATTTTTCCAGTGTTGATGTTTGCACTGATGGTGGGAAACAACAGTGAGTAAAGCTGCTGTGGCCTTATCACAAATTGAGACAAGAACACCCAACTGTACTAATCTTTATCACTATGTTTTTGATGAAGCAATCAAAATTCATAAAGTTTTAAGTTTCTATCCTTAAGTAAATTCTGTAAAAAAATATTCTGTGTGACGAAATGATAAGTACAATTAAAACCATTTTTGGACACTCAAGTTAGAAGACAGTCTTGAGGAACAGCAATTAATATGATGTACAAACTGACTTAACTGCTTTAGTCATAGACTATTTTAACTTGAAAGAATAACCGCTTACAAATCATAGTAATTCAAAAGTAGACTTTTGGCAGATATAGTCTTGAAAACAAACAAAGAAAGACAGTCACTTCAGGGAAAACTATGAACAGCATTTCTTGTCTGTGATAAAATTGGAGTTTCCAAGCAAAAATTAGCATGTTGGAAAACCTATATATGCTACTATGAATCTGATATCTTCTCAACAGTTTAAGATTTTTGTGATGAAATAAATGATGAGATCCAAAAATATGATTTTTTAAATATTGTATAATAAAATGTCTCAATATTTGAAATCTCTGCATCACTGTACTGAACAATAGTTTTTACATGACTGATGCATGATTTCACTAAATGTTTGAACATGTAACACACTCATAACATATTGTCTATGGCTTCTTTGGCACTGCATAGCAGAGTTGAATAGTTGCAAGAGACTTTATGACTCATAAAGCCAAAAATATTCACTGTCTGGCCCTTTACAGAAAAAGTATGCTGATCCCTGAGTTTATCATTGCTATCTTCAAATAAATTAGCATAGTTTTTTTAAAAATTGTCAATTTCTAAGATCATAAATATCAAGTTCTTTGACATGCTCAATTATTTCTAAGAGCATGAAAGAATCATGGGGTTCTCAAAATTTGAGAACCACTGACCTAAGCAACCAGAATAAAATTTAACTTTTTGAAACACAACAGGTACTCAATAATCATGTTTCCTTTCTGAAACTAACTCTGTTCATAGGCGAACTGTCCCTTGACAAAAGGCCTTTACTCCTCTCTTATAAACAGAACCCCCCTTCAGGGCTCTGGAGGCTTCTTCCTCTTGTCTCTTTGAGCCTTAGAGTGGTGACAGCACTCTGTGTTTACTCTGAGTTTTGCCCTATTCTTTGTAGCTCCTCCAAACTCCACCCACATCCCTGTTACTAACCCTCTTGATGATAATCTTTTCTTCAGTTATCTTAATTTGAATGTGCTGTATATATTTCCTTTGGGACTCAGTAACTAATCAGCCAACCAAAAACATGCATGAACTAACCAGGTAACTGTATTCTCCATATCTCATCTAATAGCCACAACAACTATAAAATGTGTACCTTTTAGTTCTTATTTTACAAAAAATAAGACACCAGAGGTTAACTAATTATCCGTAGGACCTTGAGTTAGCATGTGAATCCAGGATTATAATGCAAGCAGTCTCAGTGCAGACTTTAGGAAATCAACCTCCAAATAAGTATCATTCTGTTAAATAGAAATTTTACCTATTTATATATCAACCATATCACTGCCCTTAGAAATAAATAATTGAGCTTTTATGACCACCATATTAGTATACATCAACACACATAACTGCATTTTTCAGTGAACTGCATGTTGGGTGTTATGTTTTTCCACTGTGTATCACTAGTAAAACAAGATAAGAGAGCTACAGAATATAAGTTACTTCAGCATGAACTATGGTATCTGTAGTAACAAAATATCTGTCTTTGTGACCTGCTATGGCACTTATGGTTTATTATCAGGCCTGAATCGAACTTTCCTACTTCTTACATGTTTTCAGCTTATAGCTACAGTATTTGCATGGTACATCAAAGCAAATTTTATCCTGTCATTGTTTTGTTTTCATAAGTATATCTAGCATTACTCTATAGGGTGCAGGGAAAGATGAGCAACTTACTGATTTGCAAAACCCAAGGGATAATATCCCTTATTACACTGGAAATGAAAACACTTCAGCTGATAAATGCTTCTCCATAAACCAAAAGACCCATTTATTATTTCAGCTGGGAAGTTTTGCACTGTACCAGAAATATGTTTGCTTCTGGCATCTAAGGTATAAGCGGTGTATTCATGGGGAAATCTCTGTGCTTTCTCCTGACAGCATCGTGATTTTCTTCCTTTCCAATGCATTTTAGTCACAATCATTTAAAAGTATAAATTCCAAGTGAACACTCGAGTTCCTACAAAAAATATTATATTCATATAATCATTCTTCACATCCTCAATTTAACTCAGAGCAATTTTAAACATAGGGCTCGAAGGTTGCCTTTCCTCAGCTGTGATTTCAAAGGTCCTAAAATAGCTCCTTATTCTTTCCTCCCACATTCCTCACCTGCCAGTTTTCTGAATATTTCATTCTTTAAACATAAGGCAAAACCTTTCCTCCCACATCCTGAGCTAGAGCTAAAAATGCAGACTCCCCAGGAGAGGAAACACTATAAATTAAATTCATACTCAGGTGCCAATGACTGATATAAAACCATTTCCCAGGCAGTAGATACTGACATGGGGAGAGACCTAAGGGAAAGGGGTGGAGAGTAAGGGGCCACAGTGTAAATGAAAGCCTCATAAAAAGGATGTCTGGGGTCAACTCCACATCATGACATGGTACAGTATTTCCAAAACTTGCCTGGCAATTTAAAAAAAAAAAAACACTGGGATGAATTTTGTTAAAATTTCAACTTTCTGGCCTTATTCTAGAAATGCAAAAACAGAATTTCCAAAGAAAAAGCCTGAGAATTTTAAAGTGTATCCATGAGAATTTCTTTTAAAAACAGGCAATTTATAGAAACATTGGTGTAGTGAAAATGGGAAATTGATTCTGTTCATACCTCACAATATGATCCTGATGGTGTTGTTTAGTCCCTCTGTGCCTAAGTTGTATTACTAAGAAATATTAATAACAATACTTAATCCACATGGTTGCCACGAGAATTAAATGAAGCGATGCATATAAAAGTGCCTGGAAGTCAGTAAGCACCTTCAACAATCCCCTTCCTTTACCTCTGTCACATTTTCATAAGTTATAATGATCCCCTGCGCTAGACCTGCTTCTGCAAACTCTGTGGAAGGGTGGGCACTCACAAGAGGCTCTCTGAAGACTCACAAGACACACAAAATAATGCTCACTGTTAACTTGCTATTTGAGATGGAGAGCTGTTTATCCATCTAAGTGTCATCATTTGCATGGTCATAACAGCTCCACTGGCTTGGGTTTGTCATATTAATATTTTTTCCACCTCACTTTAGATTATGAAGTAACATAAACTAACACTGTGTGAAACTCAAGTTACTCACAATTAATTGAATCTTTGAGGGTAGATTTAATCTATCGCTTGTTTGGTGTTTTCTTTTGAAAAATTAAATGAGAGCTTCAGAGAGCAACAAGCATACATAAGAATCTAAATAGACACAGGTGAATGTCCTGCCTGTGCAACTTAAGAAAAGTCCAACACAGCCAAAAAGAAACAGTTTTGAGGCAGGGCAGGGAGGGATATTTATGAAGGAGGAGATATATACATATGTGTATATATATATGCAGTTATGACTGATTTGTAATGTTGTAAAGCAAAAACCAACACAACATCATAAAGCAATTATCCTCCAATTAAAAATTTAAAAAACAGTTCTAAATTCAGAAGCAGTCCTAAGCCAGGCTCTGATGTTAAGGGAGAGAGCAGCCTTGTACCATTGCTTGCACAAAGCAGGCATTTGGTAAATTCTACCGACAGATTGAACAGATAGGGACACTAATCAGTCTGGCACAGTGAGCCATTTTCCTGAGCATTCCCATGTAACTGTGGAATATATCTGCTGCTGCTGCTGCTAAGTTGCTTCAGTCATGTCCAACTCTGTGCAAGCCCATAGACGGCAGCCCACCAGGCTCCCCTGTCCCTGGGATTCTCCAGGCAAGAACACTGGAGTGGGCTGCCACTTCCTTCTCAAATGCATGAAAGTGAAAAGTGACAGTGAAGTCGCTCAGTCGTGTCCAACTCTTCACGACCCCATGGACTGCAGCCCACCAGGCTCCTCCATACATGGGATTTTCCAGGCAAGAGTACTGGAGTGGGGTGACATCGCCTTCTCCAGTGGCATATATCTAGCCAGGTACAATTCTTCTGTTTCTTAGTTTCTGTTTCAATTCTTCTGCTCCTTGGAGGGAAAGCTATGACAAACCTAGACAACATATTAAAAAGCAGAGAGATCACTTTGCCAGCAAAGGTCCGTCTAGTCAAGGCTATCATTTTTCCAATGGTCATGTATGGATGGGAGAGTTGGACCATAAAAAAGGCTGAGCGCCAAAGAATTGATGCTTTTGAACTGTGGTGTTGGAGAAGACTCTTGGGAGTCCCTTGGACTACAAGGAGCTCAAACCAGTCAATTGTACAGGGAATCAACCCCTCATATCCATTGATAGGACTGATGCTGAGACTGAAACTCCAATACTTTGGCCAGCTGATGCAAACAGCCAATTCATTGGAAAAGACCCTGATATCGGGAAAGATTGAAGGCAAAAGGAGATGGCAGTGACAGAGGATAAGATGGTTAGATAGCATCACCAACTCAATGAATATGAATTTTGAGCAAACTCTGGAAGGTAGTGAAAGACAGTGAAGGCTGGTGTGCTGCAGTCCACGGGGTAGCAAAGAGTCAGACATGACTTAGTGACTGAACAGCATCAAAGGTCCTGAAAGATTAAAATGTTGAATTTATCTTTGTATCATCTATTATAGAATCTTATTCATAGTACATGCTCAAGGAACTTTGTTGGAATGGCTCAAAATGGCCTACATAAGGTCATTTTATTTATTGTTTACTGATAATTGTGAACTGTCCACTGAATCACTCTTATTTAACAAATCCAGTTTAATTCCACAAATACTGTTATCTTGTCCTATTTTTGTTTCCCAAGTATAAAGAGAAGATTGGGGTGTTCTGTTTTTTAATATAACTTTCTGAATGAAAAGCACATCATGCCAGATACACTCCATGTTGGAAATCGATGAAGCTGAAGTGACATCTTCAGTCTTCTGATGTATATTCTAGTGTGATATTTATTTCATGATAATGTGAAGCATCAAGACAAAAAAAAACAATCTGGAGAGATTGCAGATCTCTCCCTTTTGATGGAAAATGGAGTAAATAAATAAGTATGCATGTGTAACACATTCCATACTCCTTATTGGGTATTCACACATCTACTATGATCTTAAACCTTTACCTCAATTCTAAGAGGTAAAAATGAGTGTCCTCAGTTTGCATAAAAGAAAATAGGAGTTTAGAGGAGTAACCTGAATCAGATTTCATAGTTAACACTGCAGTTGGGACTGGACACCAGATCTTCCCTAGTCCAAAAACAAGTCTCTTTCCTCTCAGCATGCAACTTTAAGTACAGATTTAGAATCATGATGGAGGCGATACACAAGCTTCACTTACTCCTCTAAGACTTTTTATCTCCAATCTTCATTATTTTCTTAAGTAACCCATGTTCACTCATCTGACAGTTTAGCTCTTCTCCTTTTAAAACTTCCCTTTTATCTGCTCTTTGCCTTTTGAAAAGTGCCATTGCTAAGCCTGTAGTATAGATCTTTTCGTTTCTTATCTCTCAGCCCCTATTTTTCTCTGGCCTGTTATTACCCACTTAGAGCTTGTAATTCCAAGTGGGCAACTGAGTGTTATTTATTTTCAGATGTTTTAAATCAATTTGCTTTAGGCAACATAGCATTGTTGAGAAAGGTCAAAATCAACTGTAAATGAAAAGCTATTATGTGGAATTGTTTTAGGTTCATTTTTCCCCCATTTCAGTGTAGTATATAAATCTTTAAAGACAGCATTGCTACTTGTGATTTAATCAGTTATTTGAAATTGTATCTACTCGGGATCCAAATGTGCAGTGGCTGACTGATTGTCCATTTGGCCAATGATATGGTCAATTTTGGCAGTGAAATACATTTCAAATATCAGATACACTATTTCTCTACAGTTGGAAAACTAAAGAGCATGGCACATTTTCTGATTAGTAATAAAGTTTAAGATACATTCAAAACTCCATCTGGATATAAAGCAGGAAGAGAGTAACTGCATTTCACAGTTAACATAGGGTGTGCTCAGTCACTCAGTCATGTGACCCCATAGACTTTGTGACCCCATAGACTGTAGCCCACCAAGATCTTCTGTCCATAGGATTCTTCAGATAAGAATACTGGAATAGATTGCCATTTCCTCCTGCAGGGGATCTTTCCAACCCAGGCATTGAATCTAGGTTGCTTGCATTGCAGGCAGATTCTTGGTAAATTACATTTATTTTCATGTAAACAAATAAAATAGAATTTGAAATATATAATACAATCATATAGAAGTATATTCCTGGGTATGTCTGTCATGATAGTAGGGGTGGGTGGTGTCAGGATGAGAGTGATTGCTTTCTAGATTTTGATTACCATAAGAAAAAAATCTTGACTCTAATGATTGGTTAAGTTTGGTTCTTCCAAATAGTTTCTATAACAATATCTGAATGACTTTTTTATCCCAAGTATTTTATAAAGGTAACAAAGATGAGTTGAAAATAAGGAGATAATTCTGTATACTATAGTATCTTTATACACCATCTACCACAGTTTTATGCAATAACATAGAGCATATTCAATCAGCTTCAAGGTTTTTACCTCTTTGGCGATGACACTGTAACCAGGTGGTGAAGAAAACAAGCTGCTTGAAGGCTACACATGGTCCTTTCTCGGGTTGAGGATGGAGTGCCAGTGCTGCTTTTATCTCGTATAACCTTCCCTATGTCAAAATTATTTTGTTGAACATCCATAGGTCTTCATTTTTCTTTGTACATTGCAGCTTCTGCCTTATTAATCAAAGTATTTAATTACTACAATTCACCAACCAGTTATACTTTTTTTTAAATTTTGGAGTCTGTTTTTACATGCCTGGCACCTGCTAGTCCCAATTTCTTTGCTGGAATCATCACTTTTAGGGGTATAAAAAGTTTTTGCTTTTTTTTTAACTTTTGCTGATGAGGGGAAGAAAAATCTTAATTGGAACTAGATTTGAAAATCGGTCTTCCATGTCATTAACACTGTAATACTTCCCCTCTAGCAAGGTTAAGCATCACTTGGGAATACAGTATACTGCAACACCTTTATTTATCACTTAATGTTAAGTCGACAGGTTTATCTGTGAATACAACATTATAAGGAGAAAGTGGCTTCACTCATCTCAATCTTCTGGTTTCAGGAATATAATTTTTTAATAGCATGTATTTCATATGGCAAAACATTTTCAGAGGTTTATTTTTTAACTCCATGAGCAGAAAAAAATGGCTATGAAGAATGTGCCATTGTATCTTTTTTGTCTAGACCTATTTAGAAATGTTTCCTCCAAAATATTCTACAATATATCATGCTATTTAAGTTACAAAACATTGATGAAAAATGAAATAAGAGAAAAGCAGTTAACAACAAGATCTTTAATTTTGATTTAAGCATATGAGCAAACGTAGCAGGGAGGAGTCTAGACTGGAATAAGTTCCAGATGGGGTGCTTATGTCAATAAAACCCTATGAAGAGTTAGTGGCAAGTGAAATCCAAACTTTGAGACTCAACACTTTCAATTACTAATAAAACATAGGTGACAAGCTCTAAGATTTTGACCAGCTTGGGATATAATTATTATTATTTCTAAAAAAATTTTGAATAAAACAAAAAAAAAATTAGAAAATTCAATGTTGGCCAAAGAGGAAAGAATGCAAGATTATTAGAGTTTAAGAAATTTTAAAATTAACCAGTAATGCAAAATAATTTTTAAAATAACTGAAGAAATGTGGAAAATATGTGATTTCACTGCATGAAACTATAAGTTAGTTGTCAAAATAAGCCTAGAAATTATTGACAGTTAAATAGTGAAGATTACATGTTCTAGATTCATTTTAGACAAATAATACAGCAAAGAATTAATTTGATACTAATTTTTTACTCTTTGATTTACTTACTACACCTATATTCTGTTTCAGAATGAAGTAATATATTAGTACACTGATTTTTTCATCATTAGTCATTTACTTTGTATATTGTTAAGCTTTATTTCAAACATTTTGATTTATTTCATACACCATGGACCTCAGTATAAGTAACTTGTCCAAAAACTGTAGCATTTAAGTATCTATTAACTATTTTTTTGACTTTGAAAATGAAATAAATAAGCATTTTTCCTTTTATGAAATTGGTGATTTCAGATTTTACTTTACAGTACTATTCAGTTTATCAAAAAAAATTAATTACAATGAGTTGGGAGAATGAGTTTTTCATTTCTGACTCCAAATATATCACAAAACTTTTCCAGTTTTACAGATTTGGCTGCAGCCTTTGAAGCTCCACAAGCACATATACACACACACACACACACACACACATACACACAAAGCCTAACCTTTCCCTTGGGGGGTTGACATTTTTATGCAGAAATGTTTGTCTGGATTGTGGCTTTGTCTTCATGTGGTGCATACTATAATGAGCATGTATGCCCTGAGAAGGATGCCCATACTGTTACTGGAGAAGGAAATGGCAACCCCCTCCGATGTTATTGCCTGGAGAAGCCCAAGAAGGAAGGAGCCTGGTAGNTGGATTGTGGCTTTGTCTTCATGTGGTGCATACTATAATGAGCATGTATGCCCTGAGAAGGATGCCCATACTGTTACTGGAGAAGGAAATGGCAACCCCCTCCGATGTTATTGCCTGGAGAAGCCCAAGAAGGAAGGAGCCTGGTAGGCTGCCATCTATGGGATCACACAGAGTTGGACACGACTGAAGCAACTTAGCAGCAGCAGCAGCAGTCACCTTAAATAAATGGATGCCCTCAATACTAACCCCCCAAATGATCCATGAGTACAGGGAAGAAAGTATTAGAAAGTCTTTTGACTTAATTTTTTACAAACATATAAGAAAAATGCTAGCTTTACAATTATCTGCTGTTCATATTGACATCCGTCCTCTCAAGTGGTTTCCCAGGCTGTCACATGTCACCTGCATTAAGCAGGTATCCTGCTGAGAGAATAGGCGTTCAACAACGTGGAGAGGTCCCTGCAAACAGCACCTTCGTTATTACTTCCCTGACATCATGTTGCAACTAACATAGTGTATCTATACTCTATGCTCTGCCATGTCTGATTCTTTGTGACCTCATGGACGGTAGCCCATCAGGCTCCTCTGTCCATGGAATTTTCCAGGAAAGAATACTGGAGTGGGTTGCATTTCCTCCTCCAAGGGATCTTCTTGACTTAGGGATCGAAACCTCACCTTTTGCATCTCCTGCACTGGCAGGCGGATTCTTTACTACTGTGCCATTTGGGAAGCCCAACACAGTGTATATGTGTTCTACTAAATGATTACAGAATTTTATTGGCTCAGTTCAGTTCAGTTCAGTTGCTCAGTCATGTCCGACTCTTTGCGACCCCATGAATCGCAGCACGTCAGGCTTCCCTGTCCATCACCAACTCCTGGAGTTCACTCAAACTCACGTCCATTGAGTCAGTGATGCCATCCAGCCATCTCATCTTCTGTCATCCCCTTCTCCTCNTTCTCAAGAGGCAGGTCAGGTGGTCTGGTATTCCCATCTCTCTCAGAATTTTCCACAGCTTATTGTGATAGGTAAAACTGTCACACAAGGTGGACGGCTTAAGGTGTCTTTCCTCAGAGACTATGTTGCATTAGTGAAGTAACCAGAAACAGCAAGAGGAAAAAACAGTATGGATATTTTCCTTACTTTTTGTGTGCTTTCTATCAGCTATACTACAAAATCGCATTAAATAATGACTATTAACCTTCTATGAAAAATGTGGGTTACAAAAACCAACCTGAAAAATAGTATATTAAATATGAGTTAGTTTCCCCATTCATTAACAAAGGACCTTAGCACCAAAGTACATAATTTGCCTTGAAATACTGGATACTAATAAGAAGAGGCCAAAAGGATTAGCAAGATACTGAAAATTATTATTTAGCTGAACTTTACTTCATTATAACAAATAATGAAATAAATAAAATGTTAATGTTTAATGAGGTATGTATCTGTAGAATGGTATGTGTGTATACAAATACAGAGAGAGATACTGTATTGAAGGGAATAGTCAAGATAATTTACTATTAGAGGTACATGATCAAAAATATTTAAATACTGCAGCCAAAGCCAGAGTGATGTTTCTAAAAAACTGTTATGATTATATCATTCTTTTGCAAAAAAGTTCACATGCTATCCAAATTTTTCAGGATGAAATAAAAATTCCTTACCATAGCATTCAAATCACATTTTATAGCATGGTCCTCACTCACTTCTCCACATCTATCTTTCACTTCATACACTAAACACTGTGTATTTTCTTATTCCTGAACATCATCTCTCAATGCCAAGAACACACATTTTCTACCCTGTGGAGGTACAAAGTTACTCTAGAAACTTTCTTATTTGACTCTTGTGAAATATGTATTTGTCTATCTAATTCAGTCAGTGGAAGCAAATGGCTTGGTATATTAAAGAATAGTGTCTTTGCTATGACATTTCAGCATAATCTTTGAAGAATGTTAACAATAATGCCAACCGATGGCAGTTAAAGGAGTTTCTACTGAACTTTCAGTTCCCCTCACACCCCATGTTTCTTGATCCAAGGATACTATTGACTCTCAAAAAATGAACTTCTATCTCATTTTTAGATCTCATCTCTCATGTCACATGTTTTTAGAAAAGCTTCCCTGATTTCCCCAAGGCGTTTCCTATGTGTTCCTCTGTTGCCTTCTTATTCCCATCATGACACTTGTCTCCCAGTGAAGCCGCTAGCCTCAGTCAGTTTGCATGTTTATTCATACTTGCATCTTTAGAACATAACACAGGGCCTTGAGCATAGTAGAGTATTGTTATTAATACTGAATCAATGAATAAATACATTTTAATTTCAAGATTGAACAGCAGCACTACTCTGGGAGACAGATTGAAAAAAAAAAAATGTTACTGAGATTTATTTCAAAGAATGTCCTGCCTATGTTTTCCTCTAAGATTTTCTAGCATTCTATCTTACACTTAGGTCTTTAATCCATTTTGAGCTTATTTTTGTATATAGTGTTAGAATGTTCTCATTTAATTTTCTACAGACAGCTGTCTAGTTTTCCCAGTACCACTTTTGAAGAGACTATCTTTTCTCCATTATATATTCTTGCCTCCTTTGTGACAGATAAGATGCCCATAGGTCTGGGCTTTCTACTTGTTCTGTTGGTCTATATTTCTATTTCTGTGCCATTACCATACTGTCTTGATGATTGTAGCTCTGTAGTATAGTCTCAAGTTGGAAGTTTGACTCCTCCAGCTCTATTCTTCTATTTCAAGATCTCTTGAAATTGGGGTTTTTTTGCGTATGTGCTTCCATATGAATCGTGAAATTTTCTGTTCTAGTTCTATGAAAAATGCCATTGGTAATCTGATAGGGATTGCATTGACTCTGTATATTGCCTTAGGTAATGTGATCATTTTTACAATATTGATTCCTCCAGTCCAAGAACATGGTACACCTTTCCATCTGTTTGTGTCATCTTAGATATTTTCAATCAGTGTCTTATAACTTTCAGAGTGCTGGTAAGACACTGACTTTTCTTAGCAAACATCTCATCTGATACTAATTACAATTCTTTCAAGTGGGTAGGGAAAATTTTCTCTCCCTTTTTTATCTTCCTGCTCACACACACACACACAACAAAGTTGAGAGAAATGAAGGCTAGAATTTAAGCCATTTTATTTTGTCCAAAAAAATGGTAAGAGTTAATGCCATGGTATTCCTGATTTCTAGTCCAGGGTTCCTATCCATTCATCAAGTGAGCAAGTCATTGTTTTTTTTTTTCTTCTATTCAGGAAAGTTATGTGGCCAGTACCTCTTCGCATCCTATCCACTACATCAATTTGAGAAAACTAAGGCCATGCAGATAATAGCTGGTGAATCTCTACTGTATAATTGCATAGAAATGTTGTGCTATTTAGTGCGAGGCAGCAGCTGTGTCCACACGTAGATGTTATACCACATTGAAACTGAAAGCCTAGGTCTAGAGAATAACTGCCCAGTTCTAATTTGTGGCAGTCCAAACAAGAATAAACTATGTCATGCTCATCAATCAGAAGCCCTTCTTACATCTTAATCAAGCAGGAAACTGCACCCAAAATGTGAAGAAATTAGTATAGTTAGCCATTTGTAATTTCAGAGAGGAAAAAAAAAAAAAAAACAGAGTGGCAGAACCCACAATTTAAATTCTTCCACGAAGGAAAATATCTGCAGTTCTTTTATATCAACAAATCATATTAGCTCAAAATTCACCATTTTATTAATTATGTTTTAAAATAAAATTGTCACATATAAACCTACCAGCCCAGGCACTGACTAATCATTTTGCTTACATTTGATTATATCTCTAAATAATTCTGTGCATATCCATTTTTACATATGACAAAATTGAGATGCAGGTTGTCTAATAGTAGTAGCTAGGAAATAGTAAAGATTCAGACCAAAATCCCTCTGACATCCAAGTTGATCCTTTTAATTACACTTTTATATGTTTTATATGCACCAGAGCTTCCCTGGTGACTCAAATGTTAAAGAATCTGCCTGCAATATTGGAGACCCAAGTTTGATCCCTGGGTGGGGAAGATCCCCTTGAGAAGGAAATGTCAACTCAGTCTAGTATTTTTGCCTGGAAGTTTCCATGGACAGAGGAGCCTGGTGGGCTACAGTCCAGGGGGTCACAAACTTTTGGACATGACTGAGCAACTAACATTTGACATGCAATGGTATCATGGACTTGACCGCAAAGTGAAAACGTTTTGGCCAAATGAAAATTGTAGTTGATGAATTTCTTCATTTTATCTACAGAAAATCGTAGGAGGTGTTTCTTTCCTTAAACGAAGTATTCTAACCTGTGAGTATATACAGCATATGTATCATGAAGAGTCAGGGTTTTCTTTTAGAATTGCCAACAGAGTTTTCTACAGTGACAACAGTCCTGCTTATTCTCCAGGCTAGTCTTCCTGTCAATTGCTGTCAGATACCTTAAGCTTTTTTCCAGAAAAATTTCTTTCAGGTTTTATCCAACCTTAGATAGGCTACAGTGAGTGGAAGAAACACACTTCCAAAAGTCTCACTTCAACGTTCCAGGGCAAACATATTTTCTTTTCCTAATCCTTTCTTCCTTGACCATTTTAAACATCTTAGCATCTTTGAGTCTCTGGTCCATCCTCCAATGGTGTTTTCTTCACTCTAATTTAGGACATTTGTGTTCAGACTTCTAACTAGTCTTTGGCCCTTTGAAATGTTATCATTTACCAATACATCTCCCGCGATTTCTAGATCTTCTTACCTTTTATCTCTTATGCATTCTTCCTGATGAAACAAAGTCAAAGGAAGATGCAGAGAAAATAGAAAGATATTTTGAGAGTATAATAAAGAAAATAATACAGTGAAAGTTGTTCAACATTAGCAAAAGAAAACTCTTGTTTGTTATATTTTCTTGACTTTGTCTGGTAGAAACTTTACCCTGATGGTGCTAATGGAACTAAAATGCCTTCCAAGAAAAATCTGGGTCTGTTTACTGTCTGGTAGAAACTTTACCCTGATGGTGCTAATGGAACTAAAATGCCTTCCAAGAAAAATCTGGGTCTGTTTACAGAATAGATATGGGATGAGACACAGAGGCATTAAGTTTTGTGTTGCTCCTTCAAGCTAGGGAAAGATTCTAGGACAGAGTGGAAGTAATGAAAGTTAGAAAAGATTATGAAAAATAGGGTAAAAGGAGAAGCAGAAGATAATAGAACTCATGGATCTCCTTCTGAGATGATTAAATGGGGATAACAAAAAGGTGTTTCGTAACATCTCCTGGGGCTTCCTAAGTGGCTCAGTGAAAAAGAATCAGCCTACAATACAATGCAGGAGACAGAAGATTCAGACTTGGGTAGATCCCCTGAAGGATGAAATGGTAGCCTACTCCGGTATTCTTGCCTGGAGAATCCCATCGGCAGAGGAGCTTGGCAGGCTGCAGTCCATAAGGTCAGAAAGAGTCAGTCGTGACTGAAGCAACTGAACACACCATCTCCTGGACTCTGTGTTTATAATTGCAAAATAGTACAATTGGTATTTTTTAGGTAAAGAGCTAGTCACAAGAAATGCTCTAGATATATAAACCTAAATCATCAGTAGGAACTAATGCATGTTAGGAAGTTGTGAGAACATTTGAAAATGCTTTCAGTGTTACAATTTTATTTCCTAGTTGCCTGTAGAAAAAGAAAAGCCCGAAGCTGAGGTGTCAGTCTCTGTACCAGGCAAGTGATCCATTTATATTTTCTTCAGAACAGGGCAAACTTGCTGTAAACCTGCTAGAAGAATAAAGCAATAGAAAATGCTCCCCTTACCCTTTGACTTGGCATTTTCCTCTTACTAAAAGCTGGAGGGGAGGGGACAGTCTTTCTATTCAAGCCTATGTATTATTGATGATTTTGTCTCTTTTATTAAACTTCTGAAGTCAATAACCAAGCTTAAAGTTGCATTATATTCTATATTTTCTATTTTTTTGCCTTAGTTTTCATATTTTTATGAGACAGTGATATTTTTTTTCCTTAACCTCTGTCATTTCACTTTAACCTTTTAGGTTAATAATTCAAAAAGGTTTCTGTACTGATTATAGTTTTACTAAGTGTGTAATAAGACAGGAAATAACTTAAATATAAAAGCAACTTGGGTCATCCAGTCTGTTTCCAGGGATAGAAAGGCATGACGGCCTTACTACTGGGAATATCAATCACAGGGTTCAGGTTGGAGTTTTACTGACTCCCTGTGGCAATATATTTCATTTTTTTTAACTTAAATATCTTTCTTAGTATTTAGGTTCAGTTTTAACTGTATATGATAAAGTATATTTTGCTTGCAGATTTTAAAATGCCTTAGCCCCTCTAATTAATCCAAGTCTATTTCTTTTACTACTCTTTTAGAAACTAGACAGTTGGTACTGGATACCAAAATAGAAGATCTATTCAGTGTTCAGGGAAATATTTTTTTCAGAAATATACCTCTTTTGGTTAATGAATATACCATTATCTAATAAACTATATATTTTACTTAATTGTCATGCATATTGTCTGACAATAAGCTCATTAATGTTAGGGAACTTTTATGAATTGTCCAAACTTGTATCCTTAGAACAAAGAATATTACTGTATCCATAAAAAAGTAGCCATTCAACATTGTTTTAAAAGAAGAATTGATAATATTTATTGAGTCCTAACATGTTTTTAATTGATGAAGTTTAAACAATGTCATTGATAATTTATATTCATGTAGAGAAAGAACATAATAAAGATCACTTAAAATCAATATTTATGGAGCTCTCTGGCATTTACTTGTATTTCCTAAACTGAAAATTAATTCTAGATAAAAAATATTTTCATTTTATAAACTGTTAAATAGTCTTTATAATTGTTTCTGAGTCTGGCCTATTATACCATATGGATACACTCATATGCTGAAAAATTGGGAAATGTACCATTTCATTATTGTCACTGTTTGTTAAGACAAAAATCATTGCTGCTTTCCACAAAATTCCACAAAAGTAGAATTCTATAGCTGAGGGAAAAAGGGAGGATGGATACCCATTTCCTCAAGCCCTGCTTTCTCTAGAAGAGTTCCTTCATTACTTCAGCCCATAATAACAATTCTGTCTCTTAATTTCAATACTGCCTCTATGTGGATCATACAGATTATTATTTGATTTTACAGTCTTATAAGCAGTGTGTTTATACTGTTTTTGTCTTTACACATTTTAATGTTTTATGACAGTTTATTTCCTGAAATGGAGACTATTTGAAGTATTTGCAAAATTAGTAATACTTGAGTTCAGCATCAACTGCAAAGAAGGATTCTCCTGAAACAAATACTGGAATCGTATGCCCATCCTGTGTCGGGATTTCTACCAAAAGCTGAGATATATTTGAGTCTGTATTCTCACAATCACACAGAATGGTACATCTCCACAGGATTCACAGAGATGCACCTGACTACTCCCTTGACTCCCACCTCACCTCATCCTGCTTTTAACACAGACTAGAAATTTGAGGTAGTCAGCTGTTATCCTGAGAAAAGTGCTTTGGATGGTTTCCTTTCCTACTTACTAGAAAAGGAAACATAAACTCCTCCAAGAGATCAGGCTGAGGTCTTAAGTACTTGAAAGAAGAAATGTTGGGCAATGCATTCCTTTTCTGAGAGCTTGCTTACTCCAGTTTGTATATGCTCCACATTCTGTCACCAGAACAGAACATCATAATTTTCTAGGTGGGCTTAACCCACATTTGCTAGAGTTTGAGGGGTATATATGAACATAAAAGCTGGTACCTGCTTCTTTCTTGAAAGATTTGTAAGTCAAAATTTGGTCTGACAAAGACAAGAATTTTCACTAAGTGGATACCATAACAAGTGACCAGGCTTATACCATCTTAATACAACCTGCACAAATAATAGCTTAGAGTGACACCAGGTATAAAACAGTTTGATGTGAGTCACCAGAGAAAAGGAATAAGTAGAGGCTGGACCTGTACAAAGGTCTGTCTAGTCAAAGCTATCATTTTTCCAGTAGTCATATATGAATGTGAGAGTTGGACCATGAAGAAAGCTGAGCACCAAAAAATTTATGCTTTTGAACTGTGGTGTTGGAGAAGGCTCTTGAGAGTCCCTTGGACTGCAAAGGGATCTGACCAGTCATTCCCAAAGAAAATCAGTCTTGAATATTCATTGGAAGGACTGATGCTGAAGCTGAAGCTCCAATACTTTAGCCAGCTGATGCAAAGAGCTGACTCATTGGAAAAGACCCTGATGATGAGAAAGATGGAAGGCAGGAGGAGAAGGGGATCACTGACTCAATGACCATGTGTTTGTGCAAGCTCTGGGTGTTGGTGACGGACGGAGAAGCCTGACTTGCTGCAGTCCATGTGGTCACAGAGTTGGAAAAAACTGAATGACTAAACTGAGTGCTGAAGAACCGATGTTCTCAAACTGTGGTGCTGGAGAAGACCGCAAGATGAAAATAGTCAATCCTAAAGGAAATCAGCCTGAATATTGATTAGAGGGAGTGATGTCACTAAAGCTCCTATACTCTGGCCACCTGATATGAAGAGTTGACTCACTGGAAAAAAACTCTGATGCTGGAAAATATTGAGGGCAGGAGGAGAAGGGGATGACAGAGGATGAGATGGTTGGCTAGCATCACCAACTCAATGGACATGAGTTTGAGCAAACTCCAGGAGACAGTGAAGGACAGGGAAATTTGGACTGCTGCAGTATGGGGTCACAAACAGTTGGACACAATTTAACTACTAAACAATAGCAACATATAAACATTATAAATCAGTACTATATGCCCACATATACATGGATTTTTCACATAAGCCCAAGAACTTGCTTTCCTTGCATGCTGCTTTCTCCATTTGGCAGGCTGTCTCCAATTGCATCATCTCCTGCTTATTTATCTTATTAGGTTCATCTTAAACACTACTTTATCCTTAAAGAATCCTTGATAGTTACTTCTCCCTGTTTCTAAGCTTTTAATTATGGTATCCATCAATTTCTTCACAAACACTTATCAAGCACTTCTATAATCTCTTTCACTTAACATAGAAATTGAAAATGATGTAACCTTTATCATTAAGGAGCTTATAGTATTGCAGAGTGAAAGTGAATTCATACAAAATAAAGCAATAATCTAAAGGAGTTATTCTTCTCTACCTGGGACTGCAGGGGTGTGATCTCATGGGAAGTAGGGAGTAAGCATCAACAAAAGTTTCAGAGATGCAGAAAGAAGAAGTGGGTTCTGATGAATGTCTTAGGCTAATTATAGTCTCTCTTGCTCTAACTTAGATACTGTCCCCTAAATAAGAAAAAAAAAATTGTCTCTATCTCAAGATGTTGAAACAGAATATGGAAATAGAATATAGTCATATGGATAGCCCTTAATAGTCCAAAGTCATGTAATGCAAATTTGCAGAAGTGTAAAATCCAAGATGGAAGAAACAGGAGTTAGTTGGTAGCATAACAGAAGTTAATTAAACATGAGAAATGAGAGTTAAACTATGTTAATAACAGAACATTGAAGTTAAATTCTAGAAATGAACTTGTCTAAAGAGCCTAGAATGGTACTGAATGCAGAATCTATATGCAATCCAGCACTTTACCCCCAACCTCTCTGAGTTCACTTGAGGTGAGTTTAAAGCATTCAGAGTCAGTCCTCTCTTCTTTAGCTACATTCCAATCTACTTTTTGGGAATAGAATATTATAACAGAATGTAAACAGTGAAAGCAAATAAGTTTCATATGAAAATGATATTCAGTCCAGTTCATAGCTCAGTCGTGTGCAACTCTTTGCGACCCCATGAATTGCAGCATGCCATGNTTCCAATCTACTTTTTGGGAATAGAATATTATAACAGAATGTAAACAGTGAAAGCAAATAAGTTTCATATGAAAATGATATTCAGTCCAGTTCATAGCTCAGTCGTGTGCAACTCTTTGCGACCCCATGAATTGCAGCATGCCATGCCTCCCTGTCCATCACCAACTCCCGGAGTTCACTCAGACTCACGTCCATCATGTCAGTGATGCCATCCAGCCATCTCATCCTCTGTCGTCCCCTTCTCCTCCTGCCCCCAATCCCTCCCAGCATCAGAGTCTTTTCCAATGATATTAACAGAGATACAAAGTATCTGTTAGTAGAGGCAGAGAAAGCTACTGTGTCTTAAGTATCTTTAGGATCAACAGCATCTTTTTCTCCTTTATTTTTATGCCCTTTATGTGTAGAAAGAGTATCTTATAGATTATAGCTTCTTTAGCAATGCTTGCAAGTGTTGAAATAAAATAAATTATTAATGAACGCCATTGTGACTAGATACTATTAAGGAGGTGAGGAAAAAATTAATAAGGTAGAATCATTGTTTTCAAGGAATTTACCATTTTTCAAGACAGAGAAACACCAGATAGATGTTTTATGTAGGACAAGTTTGGAGATAGCAGTAAAATCTTATTAACTTCCAGGGAAAAGAAATATTTGCAACAGAGAGAAAAACTGATGTAAATAGATAAGCTTTCATTGCTTATTTGGTGCTGGTTTCTGCTATTTGTGAATCGTTCTCAAGTAAATCTTCCTTACTTATTTATGCCTTTTAAGGAGAAGTGTTAACTTCCCCATAGAGTATGTCATGGAGCCTCAACTAGCAGCTGCATGATTTTATGAACAATATAGTGGGTGAGAGGATTTGAACTGCCTTAAGGAATATGTTAATAACAATCTGAATAAGTTACTTTCCATCTGAGATTGATGCAGCTTTATGCATGTGGGGAGAGTTCATCAGACTTCTGAGCTTCCCTTGGACTTTCTCCTGATGTCCTATAGTAAGGGAGTCACAACAAATGTATTCATAAATTTCATAATGACCGTGGAAACTTCTGCAATTTTTTATGAATGCTGAGTAAACAGAGTAAATTTATCTCAACTGAAATTTTATTATGCAAATATGATAATATTTATATTGCCTCCTGTTTTTCTTTTCAAGATTTCAGAATAAGATAACTGCTGTATATTGGCTGGGTTTGAATATCTTATAATTTGGAGGTTTGGCTAAATAGTTTCTAAGTCTCTTTCTAGCATTAAGCATACCTACAAATTTTAGTTACTATTTCTCAAACTAGATTTTTTGGAATTTCCAGAGGCAACTGGCTATTTTTAAGAAAAATTTCAGCAATACCTTTTCTTTCTTAAAGGTCTAAAACTAGTTGACAATCTTTTTGATTTTCTGCTTTTTATGATGGTGGATATTTCTGTGTAAATTTATCAATTTAAAGTTTCCAGGTAAACCCAAAGATTTTATTCATAAGTCAGATTACAAAAAATTATTCAAGGAGAAAATCTTCTTTGAAATTACCTGAAAGTGTAACTTTTTAAAAACACTTTTAGTTAGGTATAATTGAAACACACAAAAAAAAATTCATGTATTTAATGTCAACAATCTGATGAATTTAGACATATGCAAAATCCCATGACACCATCACCACAATCAAGGTAATAAGACACATATTCAACACCGCCCAATGTTTTCCTTGTGTCCCCAAAGATACATCAGCTAAGGGAAATTAAAGGAAAATGAGGTATATATAACAGTAATTAATGTTTGGATATCTTGAAGGCTCTTTTTAACTCTTAATTTTTTATTAGGTTTCCACTCCTCCATGCTTGTTTGTATTTTCAGAGGATATGTTGTTTTTTTTTTTTTTTTTTTTGNGGTATATATAACAGTAATTAATGTTTGGATATCTTGAAGGCTCTTTTTAACTCTTAATTTTTTATTAGGTTTCCACTCCTCCATGCTTGTTTGTATTTTCAGAGGATATGTTGGTTTTTTTTTTTTTTATGTAAATTGCTAAAGCTCAATTTAATGCTGATTATAATCAAAATCAGATAATAAAAGATAATTGAGGCACTTTCAATTATGACATTACATTAAGCCATTAATAGCAAGGTCAATTGTTAGTTTTTCTCTAATTTGGCAATATTTTAGACCTAAAATATTTTACACTGATGCTGAAGCTGAAACTCCAGTATTTCGGCCACCTGATGCAAAGAGCTGACTCATTTGAAAAGACCCTGATGCTGGGAAAAATTTATGGTGGGAGGAGAAGAGGACAACAGAGGATGAGATGGTTGAATGACATTACCGACTCAATGGACATAAGTTTGAGTAAGCTCCAGAAGTTGGTGATGGACAGGGAGGCTTGGTGTGCTGCAGTCCATGGAGTCTCAAAAAGTTGGACAAGACTGAGAGACTGAACTGAGCTGAACTTAGACCTAAAATAATTACTTTTCTCTTTTTTTGCCTTCTCTTATCCATGTCTGTATATCTGACTGAAGTAAAGTATTCTAAATCAGAAAAAAGATGTAATTGCTTTGATGTGTTCTTTGAATTTTCCTCCAAAGTACAAAAGTTAAACTCCTTAAAACCTACTCTGTGACCTAGATAAACTAAAATGGTTTGGAATTCAGAGAAAACAGATCAATAATTCTTTGAGAGAGAAAATGGTTTTATCTCCTTTGATGAGCCACAGAAACTTTGTTTCCTCATCAGAGAAAAGATGTTCATGTAACAGATAAAATATATGTATAAGAGCTCCCTTTTCTGAATAGCGTTCATAAAAGATAGTTGATCTTTGCTCCAGGGTCAGAAAGCTCAGCTTTTCTAAGTTTCACAACTTAATTATATCTGCAGAATTCAATGGAACTGGAAACATTGGGATTCTTTTCTCTGATCATTATAATGTCACTTTAGGTCTTTTCTGAGTATAACTCAGTATATAACTTCAAAATAGATATTTGGTAAGATATTACATGTGAGGCTTAAAAAAAGAGTTTCTGGTCAAATAATGTTAAAGGCAAAAGCTGTGTTTCACCATTGCACACACTGTGATATCATATTTAATATAACTTAAGTACCAGAATGGGAGTGGGTGGAGAATAATATACTGCTTTGCTCTCTTTAACGTCATTATCTTTGAGTAAATATTGACAATAATATTGACATAAATCTAAAAATACTTCTCTTGGGTTTAAGAACTAAAGGCAAACTCTGACTACTATGTATACTTCCATTTTTAATACTGTTAACTACCCTGCCACTGAAACTCCAAGAAAAATATAATTTTTAAAAGTACAGTTCAGTTCAGTCACTTAGTCATGTCCGATTCTTTGCGACCCCATGAATTGCAGCACACCAGGCCTTCCTGTCCATCACCAACTCCCAGAGTTCACTCAGACTCATGTCCACCATGTCAGTGATGCCATCCAGCCATCTCATCTTCTGTCATCCCCTTCTCCTCCTGCCCCCAATCCCTCCCAACATCAGAGTCTTTTCNTGTATTCTTGCCACCTCTTCTTAATATCTTCTGCTTCTGTTAGGTCCATACCATTTCTGTCCTTTATTGAGCCCATCTTTGCATGTAATGTTCCCTTTGTATCTCTAATTTTCTTGAAGAGATCTCTAGTCTTTCCCATTCTGTTCTTTTCCTCTATTTCTTTGCATTGATCACTAAGGAAGTCTTTCTTATCTCTTCTTGCTATTCTTTGGAACTCTGCATTCAGATGCTTATATCTTTCCTTTTCTCCTTTGCTTTTCACTTCTCTTCTTTTCACAGCTATTTGTAAGTCCTCCCCAGACAACCATTTTGCTTTTTTGCATTTCTTTTTCATTGGAATGGTCTTGATCCTTGTCTCCTGTATAATGTCATGAACTTCCGTCCATAGTTAATCAGGCATTCTGTCTGTCAGATCTAGGCCCTTAAATCTATTTCTCACTTCCACTGTAAAATCATAAGGGATTTTATCTAGATCATATCTGAATGTATGATTTCTCTACTTTCTTCAATTTCAGTCTGAATTTGGCAATAAGAAGTTCATGATCTGAGCATTTCTATATACTAACAACAAACATCAGAAAGAGAAATTCAAGAAATAAGCCCATTTATCATCACATCAAAAATAATAAATTACCTAGAAATAAAGCTATCCAAGTATACAAAAGACCTGTACTCCAAAAACTATAAGACACAGATGAAAGAAATCGAAGAGAGAAAGTCAGAATGGCCATCATCAAAAAATCTACCAATAGTAAATGATGGAAAGGATGTAGAGAGATGGCAATCCTCCTACACTGTTAATTTATAAATTGGTACAGCCAATATAGAGAACAGTATGGAGATTCTTAAGAAACTAAAAACAGAGTTATTATATAACCTAGCAATCCTACTTCTGGGTAAATAACCAGAGAACATGGTTTGGAAGGTTCATGCTCCCCAGTGTTCATTGCAGTACTGTTTACAATAGGCAAGATGTGGAAGTAACCTTGGATTACTTGGATGTCCATGAACAGAGGAATAGATAAAGAAAGGGTGATTCATATATAGAATGGAATATTACTGAGGCATTAACAATGAAATGCCATTTGCAGCAATATGAATGGACCTAGAGATTGTCATACTGAGTGAAATAAATCAGAGAAAGAAAGACAAATATATAATATCATTTAATGTGAGAATCTCAAATAAATGATGCAAAAGAACTTATTTATGGGATAGAAATAGACTCACAGGCTTTGAGAATGAATTTATTGTTCTTAGGTGGGGGCCTGTTGGGGGAAGGGATAGTTAGGGAGTTTGGAATTGATGTGTACACACTGCTATTTTTAACAGGGATCTGCTCTTTAACACAGGAAACTCTGCTCAGTATTCTGTAACAATCTAATTGGGAAAAGAATTTGAAAAAGAATATATATGTATAACTGAATCACTTTGTCATATGCCTGAAATTAATGCAATATTTTAATCAATATACTCCAATATAAAACTTAAAAATAATAAATTCATACATATATCACTCAGAGATGAAAAAAAAAAAAACCTTCTCTTTCCAGCCCATTCATTCATGTATTTGTTTTATTCATCATTTATACCAGTTTAGACTCGTGTATTCTTACTCAACGCTTATAATCTTTTACTGTCATTACTTGTTTTGATGTTCAGATTATGGGGGAACCTCTTCAAGCTAGTTTCTCTGTTATTTTGATACGTCCTTATCATTCTTTGAAGACTTCCTTACTTGCTGGCATAAAAATATGTTCCAGGCTCAACCTGTACTTTTCCTGCTCCAGCCCTGGAATTAGCCATCCTCCAAGGAGGCGCTGTTGTTATTGTTGCTGTTTTAAAGTAAATAATGGTTTTTAGAAACCAAGGTCTGAATATTAAACATGCTTTTTGCCAAAAAACAAACAAACAAAAGCCCTAAACTAAAAAAACAACTATAGGACACCATACATACTTATTAGAAAAATCAATATCCAGGACTCTGTAAACAACAAATGCTGACAGAGATTGATCATCAGAAACCCTTGTTTACTGCCAGTGTTAGTGAAAAATGGTTCAGACATTTTGGAAGAGAGCTTGATAGTTTATTATACAAGAAAATATGTTCTTACCATGCAATCCAACAATCAACCTCCTTAGTTTTTATCCAAAGGAATTGAAAATGTGTCTACATAAAAACCTGAGATATTTCTTCAGCTTTATTAATTACCAAAACTTTGAAGCAAATGAGATGTACTTTGTCTTCAAATGAAAAAAATAAAACCTGGTGCAAATGAGCAGTTAAGTCATGAAAAGACATGGAAAAATCTCACGTGCAGGTTCCTAAGTAAAAGAAGCCAGTTTGCAAAGGCTACATACTATTTGATTCCAACCATCTGACATTATAGAAAGGCAAAATTATGGAGATGATAAAAGGTTCATTGGTTGCTATGGGTGGCAGGGAGAGGTGGACAGGGAGAGCAGAGAAGATTTTTAGGGCAGTCAAAATACTCTGCATGGTGTCATAATGATACATAAATGTCATTATGCATCTGTCCAAATCATCGCATTGATCACATCAAGAGTGAACAGTAAACCATGAAGCTTGGGTAGTTATGATGTGTCAGAACAGATTTACCAATTTCAACAAGTGTTCTGCTCTGGTGGGTGATGTTGGTAATGGGAGAGGCAGTGCACATGTATGTGAGTAGGCATTTGAGAAATCTGTGTTTTCCTTCTTAATTTTATGGAAAAATTACCACCACCTTAAAATAATCAAAAATCATAAAACATCAATCATGAAAATAAAGAAGCCCGATAAAACTTAAGCATGTGTTTAAGAAGAACTATATGAATGTGTCTAAATCAAACTGCAAATACCAAAGACAACTTAAAATAACTTAACATCAATTAGACAAAAAAATAAATTAAACTGAATTTCCAAACATAACAGTATAAGCAAAATGGAGGAAAATACTACCTTCATGGTGCTGAAAGAAAATATTAGGTGTCAACTTAATATTGTATACCTAGATTTCAAGAAGGTTGATGAAGTAAAGACATTTTTAAACCAGTAAAAGCTGAGAATTTATTATCAACCAGTTTTTACTAAAAAGATTTCCAATAGATGTCTTCAGCCAAAAGCATGAGGATTAAAAATGGATATTCTCAGAAGCTAAAGAAACACTGAACAGCAACAACAACAACAACATCAAAATCTGGTCAATATGGGTATAAATGTAAACAAATGTTGCCTTATAAAATCATAGTAATTCTTTTTTCCAAGACTGAAATTGAGAAAACTAAAATAATGAATAATATATGGTTACATAAAGATCAAAGTAATAGTACCTTTACTTCCTCATAATACTTAATAGAAGAGAAATGAATTTGAATAATTTTAGAATTTTTAACACTATAAAATCAAAGAACCAGAATAACTACTAAATGAATAGGTAAATAATGTAAATATCAGACTGACAAAGGGAATATAATAGAATAAGATTTCCTATCTCTCAAACAAAAAGAAAAAGAAGAAAACATCATCATCCAAACAAAGGCAAAATAGGGCAACATGAAAGTGAGAAAGCAGATTAACTGAAAGCACAAATTAGGATGGCAAAAATAAATAAAAATATATCAATACTGAAAAGGGAAATTGGACTAACCACTCTGGTTAAAAGACAACTATTATCAAATTGTTTGACAGGTTGGGTTCACCAAAAAGAGACTTTGACATGGACCTTATCACAAAATATATTTATTACAGATGCCTTTATGGGCAGCTCTAGAAGGCAGAGAAGAAATCTGGATTGGGCATTCCAAAATTTAAACGTCAATGTAGACCCAATACCATGCTTGGATTACACCACAGGAAGCACTAAAATTAAAATGGCCCTTTTGGATTTTCTCCAGTTGAGTTGTGTTGTCCAGTTCTGTGTGATCAATCACCAGATTCAAGCCATCCTAGGAAGGGATGTTATCTTAGGTTCCCTGAAAACTAAAGAGCCTGACAAAATGGATGCTATCTAATTATAGTTTTATGGTCTAGTTATGGTTTTTATCTAAAACCTAGAGGAAATATAAAAGCAAAACAAAACAACAACCAAAAAAATTCCAATAAAGTAAATCATACTAGAGAACCAATGAAATAGCTAGTTCTTAGGAAACATTGATGAAATTGACAAATTACCAAGACCACCAGAGAAAACAGAAGAGACACAAGCTACTAACATCAGAAATGAAACGATGTACAGCAGATTTTGCAGTATACTGTCATCAACTTTGGGCTTCCTAGGTGGTAAAGAATCAGCCTGCCAACGCAGGAGACATAGGAAAACTGAGTTTCGTCTGTGGATCTGAAAGATTCCTGGAAGAGGGCATGGCAACCCACTCCAGTATTCTTGCCTAGAAAATCCCATGGGCAGAGGATCCTGGCAGGCTATGGTCTATAGGGTCACAAAGAGTCAGACACAACTGAAACAACATGCATGCAGACATATTATCAACTTTACATACCTAAATTTAAGCAATTAAGACTGTGTGTGATTGGCAGAGGGATAGATACCTAAACCATTGAAACAGAGCAGAGAACCCAGATGGAGAGCCACAAGAGTGTGCTTAACTGATTTTTAATAAAGTAAATCTCTGGCCTTTCAACCAATGGTGGTGAAGCCCGTAGATATCTATGAAGGGTGAAGGTGGGTAACATTAACCTAAATTTCACACTTTATACAAAATTTAAGTAAATCACAGATTTACGTGTAAATGGGAAAACTATAAAACTTTTAGGGGGAAAAAAAAAAAAGGAAACCAGGAGAAAATCTCCAGGATATAGGTCTAGGCAAAAAATTATAGATGACATCACTAGCATCATCTATACCTGAAAAAAAACAAATGACAAACTAAGATTAATCAGAATCAAGAAAGAAAAATGTGTTTTCTGCAAAGGGCTCTGTTAAGATGATGGGAAGACAAAATGCAGATTGGCGAAAATTTTTTGAAAACCACATATCCAACAGAGGACTAATATCCAGAATACATAAAGAACTCCAAATCTCAACAATAAAAATAATAATCCAACAAGAAAACTGGCAAAGATATGAACAAACATTTCACCAAAGAAGATATACACATGACAAATGAGCACAAGAAAAAGTGTTCAACATCTTAAGCCATTAGGGGAGTATATATTAAAACCACAGTGAGATATCACTGTGCACACATCAAAATAGTTAAAATAAAAATAGTGACAACACCAAATGTTAGCAAAGATGCAGAGAAACTGGATCATGCATATGTTGCTTTAGAGATTTTAATTCGGGAAACAGTTTGACAATTTAAAAAAAAATAAACATGCATCTGCCATATAATCTGATAATTGCACTCCTTGGCATTTGTCTCAGACAAAATAAAAGTTCACACAAAAAACCCTCACTGGTATTTATAGCAGGTTTATTTGAACTAGCCAAAAATGGGAAATAGCTAGAAGTACTTCAGCAAAATGAAAAGGGAAAACAACTGTGGTATATCTTATCATGAAATATAACTTAACAATAAAAAAGACTGAACTATTACTATAAGAAACAACCTAGAGACAAATATCCAGAGAAATATGCTGAGTGAAAAAGTTCATCCCAAAGGTTACCTGACTCCACTTGCATAACATTCCTGAAATGACAACACTATAGAAATGAAAAAGAGAGTAGTGTTTAACAGGGGTTAAGAATGGAGGAAAAGAGGGAATAAGGTAGTGGGTGTGACTATGAAAAGGCAACATTAGCGACGAAGGCAACACTGATGCCCCTTATCCACCAAGCACATCCATGTCCTACTCTCTGTAATCTATGAATATAGTATACGGCAGGGGAAGGAACAACCAGTGTTTCAGATAAAATCAAGAAATCCCTGGAGTAGGAAATGGCAACACACTCCAGTATTCTTGGCTGGGAAATCCCATGGACAGAGGAGCCTGGTGGGGTACTTTCCAGTTCACTTCAGTTCAGTCCCTCGGTCATGTTCAACTCTATGTGACCACATGGACTGCAGCCCACCAGGTTTCCCTATCCATCACCAACCCCCAGAACTTGCCCAAACTCATTTACATCAGGTCAGTGATGCCATCCAACTGTCTCATCCTCTGTCACTCCCTTCTCCTCCTGCCTTCAATCTTTCCCAGCAGCAGGGGCTTATCCAGTAAGTCAGTTCTTTGCATCAGGTGGCCAAAGTATTGGAGTTTCAGCTTCAGCATCAGTCCTTCCAATGAATATTCAGGACTGATTTCCTTCAGGAAGGACTGGTTGGATCTTGCAGTCCAAGGGACTCTCAAGAGTCTTCTCCAACACCGCAGCTCAAAAGTATCAGTTCTTCAGTGCCCAGCTTTCTTTATAGTCCAACTCTCGTATCCGTACATGACTACTGAAAAAAAAAAAAAAAAGATTTAACTAGACAGACCTTTGTCAGCAAAGTAATGTCTCTGTTTTTTAATATGATGTATAGGTTTATCATAGCTTTTCTTCCAAGGAGAAAGATTCCTTGGATTTCATGGCTGCAGTCACCATCTGCAGTGGTTTTGTAGTCCCCCAAAATAAAGTATTTCACTGTTTCCATTGTTTATCATCTATTTGCCAGAGAGTGATAGGATCTTAGTTTATTTGAATGTTGAGTTTTAAGTCAGCATTTTCACTCTCCTCTTTCATTTTCATCAAAAGGCTCTTTAGTTCCTCTTAGCTTTCTACCATAAGGGTGGTAACATCTAAGATTATTGATATTTCTCCCAGCAATCTTGATTCCAGCTTGTGCTTTGTCCAACTTGTCATTTTGCATGATGTACTCTGCATATAAGGTGAATAAGCAGGGAGACAATACACAACCATGATGTACTCCTTTCCTGATTTGAAAGCAGTCTGTTGTTCAATGTCCAGTTCCAGCTGTTGCTTCTTGACCTGCATACAGATTTCTCAAGAGGCAGGTGAGAAGACAGTCTGATATTCCCATCTCTTGAAGAACTTGCCACAGTTTGTTGTGATTGACACAGTCAAAGGCTTTAGTGTAATCAATAAAGCAGAAGTAGATATTTTTCTGGAACTCTCTTGCTTTTTTTGATGATACAACAGATGTTGGCATTTTGATCCCTGGATCCTCTGCCTTTTCTAAATCTAGCTTGAACATCTGAGGGTCCACAGTTCACCTACTGCTGAAACCTGGCTTGGAGAATTTTGAGTATTACTTTGTTGACATGTGAGATGAGAGCAACTGTGTACTAGGCTGAACATTCTTTGGCATTGCCTTTCTTTAGGATTGGAATGAAAACTGACCTTTTCCAGTCCTGTGGCCACTGCTGAGTTTTCCAAATTTGCTGGCATATTGAGTGCAGCACTTTCACAGCATCATCTTTCAGGATTTGAAATAGCTCAACTGGAATTTCATCACCTCCACTAGCTTTGTTCATAGTGATGCTTCCTAAGGCCCACTTTACTTCACATTCCAGTATGTCTGCCTCTAGATGAATGATCATGCCATCATGATTATCTGGGTCTTGAGGATTTTTTTTTTAACCAGAACTCTGCTTGCCATTTAGGTAGCTTTATTTATTATATAGTTATTTATCATAACTCTTTATTCTTTTTTTTTAATTTTATTTTTACTTTATTTTATTTTACAATACTGTACTGGTTTTGCCATACATTGACATGAATCTGCCACGGGTGTATACAAGCTCACAATCCTGAATCTCCCTCCCCCTTCCCACCCCATATCATCTCTCTGGATCATCCCTGTGCACCAGCCCCAAGCATCCTGTATCCTGTATCGAACATAGGTTGGCGCTTCATTTCTTACATGATAGTATACATGTTTCAATGCCATTCCCCCAAATCATCTCACCCTCTCCCTCAAAGTCCAAAAGTCCGTTCTACACATCTGTGTCTCTTTTGCTGTCTTGCATACAGGGTCATCATTATCATATTTCTAAATTCCATATATATGTGTCACTATAATATATTGTTGTTTTGAGGATCTTTTTTGTACAGTTCTTCTGTGTATTCTTGCCACCTCTTCTTAAGATCTTCTGCTTCTGTTAGGTCCATACCATTTCTGTCCTTTATCGAGCCTATCTTTGCATGAAATGTTCCCTTGGTATCTCTAATTCTCTTGAGGCGATCTCTAGTCTTTCCCATTCTGTTCTTTTCCTCTATTTCTTGGCACTGATCACTGAGGAAGGCTTTCTTATCTCTCCTTGCTATTCTTTGGAACTCTGAATTCAAATGGGTATATCTTTACTTTTCTCCTTTGCTTTTTGCTTCTCTTCATTTCATAGCTATTTGTGACACCTCCTCAGGCAGCCATTTTGTTTTCATGCATTTCTTTTTCTTGGGGATGGTCTTGATCCCTTTTTCCTGTACAATGTCATGAACCTCCGTCCATAGTTCATCAGGCACTTGGCCTATCAGATCTAGTCCCTTAAATCTATTGCTCATTTCCACTGTATAATCATAAGGGATTTGATTTAGGTCATACATGAATGGTCTAGTGATTTTCCCTACTTTCTTCAACTTAAGTCTGAATTGGCAATAAGGAGTGCATGATCTGAGCCACAGTCAGCTCCCAGTCTTATTTTTGCCGACTGTATAGAGTGTCTCCATCTTTGGCTGCAAAGAATATAGTCAATCTGACTTTGGTGTTGACCATCTGATGATCAACACTATCTGGGCTACTGTCCAGTGGGCCACTAAGAGTCAGATACAACTGAGCAAGTAAGCAGCAGCAGCATCTGAGTCTTTTAAATGTGGAAGAAGAATACAGAATAGAGTCTGAATGATGTGATAAGAGGAAGATTTCAAAGGACAGTGTTGGCTATGAAGATGTAAAGAGGCTGAGAGCCAAAGAATGCAGACAACATCTCAAAGCTTGAAGAGTCAAAAAAAAAAAAAAGGATTTTCCGCTAGACACTCTAGTCTTGATGACACCTTGATTTTAGCCCCATTTGACTCATTTCAAACTTCCAGCATCCAGAACTGGAAAATAATAGATTTGTGTTGTTTTAAGCCACTAAGTTGTTTTTTCTTTTTATTTTCTCCTTTCCTGCTTTCTAACAGTAGCTACTCTTGTAATAATCTTGATTATTGTCGGGAAAATTTGGAAGATGTTATTATTGGGGGAAACATGGATGAGGAGTAAACAAAATTATGTGAATCCACAGTTATCTCAAAATAAGGTTTAATTAAAATACGTATAAGTTCTTCTTTCCTTAAAAATTTAGAACACATTTAATTTTAGAATACTATTGATATTTTGCCTTTGTTTTACACCTTACTTTTCATTTAAAAGTAATTTTTGAAGCACATATCTTTAATAGCTAAGTCACAGCATTAAGATAATGATCATAGTCTTGATATCAAATTATTTTTTCATTAACAGTAGCTTCAGCTTCATAATGAGATACTGGATTGCTTCAAGCCTGTATTCAGTATAGAGAAGTACTATAATGTATAATGTGTGAACTGAGCTCTGGAATTGGATGTGTTCAAAACCAGTCTCAGCAACTTACTGTATAGTCTGTGTGTGTGTGTGTGTGTGTGTGTGTGTGTGTGTGTGTGTGAAGTCACTCAGTCGTGTCCGATTCTTTGTGACCCTGTGGACTGTAGCCTACCAAGCTCCTCTGTCCATGGATTCTCCCGGCAAGAATACTGGAGTGGGTTGCCATTTCCTTCTCCAAGGGATCTTCCCGACCCAGGGAGCGAACCCAGGTTTCCCACATTGGAGACAGACGCTTTAACCTCTGAGCCACCAGGGAAGCCCACTGGCCTTGTGCAAATTGCTTAAACTTCACAAAGCTCAATTTTCTTACCTACCAACTGGGGATAATTAAAGGATGCCCTGTAGTGTCTGCTCTTTGTAAAGTGTCAATAAAGGACAGAGTGTTTTTTTTTTTAATTGAAATGCACTACATTTGTGCTTGTATCAGATGTAATTTAAGGGTATAAAGTATAAAATGTTCAAAATTTTAAGTATCTGAAAGTGAATGAAAATCTGTATGCACTAAAGCATGCTTACTCAGTAAAAAAATCTCAATTTGTGTGGTCCACATCAAAAAGTGCTTAGCAAGCATCCCCAGAAGGACTTTTCCTAATTTATCTTTTCCATAGTAAAAAGACCAAATGATTTAGGGCATTTTGAAAGTGACTTTTCACTTAATGGCATGTAAAATGATTGACATAGGTCTGTACAAGGGCTCAAAAAAAGGATTTTCTGTTTATTTTTCAGACATATTCAAATTTTCTGATTTAAAGAGAAGTTTCATTTTTCCAGCTGGGTATGACTTCTTCAGAGATCAAGTAAAACCTATTTCCTGCTAAAAAGAAGGCAAATTGCAGGCTATCTCCAGTGAGATGAAAGGCACTTGAGATTCACATACTTGTTTGAATATTAAATATCATTTTAGGAAATAAAAGCTACCTATTTAACCTTAATTCTAATTTATACAGCTATAAATTAGGTTCTAAGCTTTTTCAAAGATACAAGTGCAACTCTTTGAAGGTTCCTCTGAGAAAGAAAAGATACAATGAGCAGTAATATTTTTAGGCTCTCTTTATGAATTCATAAGGTAAGTGCTAGTGGATTTACTGGATGATATTTAGCTCCACGGGGCATCGTTATCGCATATTCAAAACAGAGTAATGAGCACCTGCAAACCAGTTCTTGCCTTTTGAGATAAGGGTGCAGAGAGTTATGTGAGAGAGAATCTAATTGAAAATTAATTATTTCACCCTCTTTTTCACAGAGATTAAGCAAAGGTAAAAACAAAGTTCAATGAATTGGATAAAACCAGGTAAAGTGAGAGAGTTACTCACCCTGTGTTGTAGACTTGAGTCTATAACATTGTCGATGTGCCTAATCACAATAGGGTGCACCAGTGGTTTTGATACTCCTCTCTGGTACTCCTGGAACATAGACATCTCAGTATTTGCAGTGGACTCCATCTACATCAAAATTAATGTTTTTCCCAGGTTGGCAAGATGTTGATTGTTGTTTAAAATCACTGTTTCCCATGTCTCCTGCATGGCAGGCGAATCTTTAACCACTGAGCTATTGGGGATGGTTTCAAGCCCTTAAAACCCATCAGCAGCTGTAAACAGGAAAATTGGTCAGTGTAACAGGATAAGAAGGTGGAGTATAACTATACATTTTTGAGGCAAAAAGAAAGGTGGCAATTATAGAAGGAAAGTGATGGACTTTTACATATTAAAATATTCAGAAAACTTATATAACTTAAGAATCTGCTGATAATGCAGATGAATGAATGAAGATAATCCTCCCACATGGTACTAGTGATAAAGTGCCTGCCTGCCAGTATAAGAGATTCAAGACACGACTTGCTCCTCGAAAGAAAAGCTATGACAGACCTAGACAGCATATTAGAAAGCAGAGAAATCACTTTGAAAACAAAGGTCCATATAGTCAAAGCTATGGTCTTTCCATTAGTCATGTATGGATGTGAGAGTTGGACTATAAAGAAAGCTGAGCACTGAAGAATTGATGCTTTTGAACTGTGGTGTTGGAGAAGACTCTTGAGAGTCCCTTGGACTGCAAGGAGATCCATCCAGCCAATCCTAAAGGAAATCAGTCCTGAATATTTATTGGAAGGACTGATGCTGAAGCTAAAGCTCCAATAGTTTGGCACCTGATGTGAACAAATGAATAAATATTGGAGAAGCAAATGGCAACCCACTCCAGTATTCTTGCCTGGAGAATCCCAGGGATGAGGAAGCCTGGTGGGTTGCCATCTATGGGATCACACAGAGTCGGACACGACTGAAGCGACTTAGCAACAGGGAAAGCCTCTGCTGCTGGGAAAGACTGAAGGCAAGAGGAAAAGGGGACGACAAAGGATGAATTAGCTGGATGGCATTGCTGCCTCAATGGACATGGGTTTGAGTAAACTCTGGGAGTTGGTGATGGACAGGGAAGCCTGACATGCTGCAGTCCATGGGGTCACAAAGAGTTAAATATGACTGAGTGATTTAACAAAGAGATGGCGGTTTGATCCCTGGGTTGGGAAGATCCCCTGGAGAAGGAAATGGCAGCCACTCCAGTATTTTTGCCTGGAGAATCCCATGGACGGAGGAGCTTGGTGAGCTACACTTCATGGGGTTGCAGAGTCAACCACAACTTAGCAACCAAAACTTTCACTTCCTTTCTACTTCTGTATTAAGATAAAATATAATTAGATTACTGTGAATGGGCATGGGAAATGGTGGATTAAGGGCAACAGTATACATCCGTGAAGTGTAAATTGAACACAAGATGAAAAGAGAGCTACATTATCAATTACTTTTTTTATAATTTTTACCTTGCTGGCTTAGACATACCTTCTCCTTCTTTATTCTGTAAAAGATAAAGAAAAGAGCATGATAAAGTCTCTGAACACTAGTAAGTCTATTTTTTAAAGTAATTAATCTGTTTTAATTGGAGGCTAATTACTTAACAATTTTGTGTTGGATTTTGTCATACATTGTCATGAATCAGCCATGAGTGTACATGTGCCCCCCGTCCTGAGCTCCCCCTCTCACCTCCCGCCCCATGCCATCCTTCTGAGTTGTCCCAGTGCATTAGGTTTGAGTGCCCTGTTTCATACATCAAACTTGGACTGCAATCTATTTCACATATGGTAATATACATGTTTCAATGCTATTCTCTAAAATCATCCCACCCTTGCCTTCTCCCATAGAGTCCAAAAATTTCTTCTTTATATCTGTGTCTCTTTTGCTGTCTCACATATACGGTTGTCGTTACCATCTTTCTAAATTCCATATATATGCGTTAGTATATTGTATTGGTGGTTTTCTTTCTGACTTACTTCACTCTGTATAATAGGCTCCAGTTTCATCCACTTTATTAGAACTGATTCAAATGTGTTCTTTTAAATAGCTGAGTAATATTCATTGTATATATGTACCATGGTTTTCTTATCCATTCATCTGCTGATGGACATCTAGGTTGCTTCCATGCCCTGACTATTATCAACAGTGCTACGATGAGTATCGGGGTACACGTGTCTCTTTCAGTTATGGTTTCCTCGGTGTGTATGCCCAGCAGTCAGATTCCTGGGTTATATGGCAGTTCTATTTCCAGTTTTTTAAGGAAATTTCACACTGTTCTCCATAGTGGCTGTACTAGTTTGCATTCACACCAACAATGTAAGAGGGTTTCCTTTTCTCCACAACCTCGCCAGCATTTATTGCTTGCAGACTTTTGGATCGCAGCCATTCTGACTGGCATGAGATGGTACCTCATTGTGGTGTTGATTTGCATTTCTATGATAATGAGTGATGTTGAGCATCTTTCCATGTGTTTGTTAGCCATCTGTATGTCTTCTTTAGAGAAATGTTTGTTTAGTTCTTTGGCCCATTTTTTGATTGGATCGTTTATTTTTCTTATGTTGAGCTGCATGAGCTGCTTGTATATATTGAGATTCTTTGTCAGTTGCTTCATTTGCTATTATTTTCTCCCATTCTGAAGGCTGTCTTTTTACCTTGCTTATAATTTCCTTCACTGTGCAAAAGCTTTTAAGTTTAATTAGGTCCAATTTGTTTATTTTTGCTTTTATTTCCAATACTCAAAAGATCCTGCTTTGATTTATGTCAGAGAGTGTTTTGCCTATGTTTTCCTCTAGGAGTTTTATAGTTTCTGGTCTTATGTTTAGATCTTTAATCCATTTTGAGTTTATTTTTGTGTATGGTGCTAGTGTCTTAGTTTCATTCTTTTACAGTGGTTAACCAGTTTTCCCAGCACCTTTTTTTAGAGATTATCTTTTCTCCATTGTATATTCTTGACTCCTTTGTCAAAGAGAAGGTGTCCATAGGTGCGTGGATTTATCTCTGGGCTTTCTATTTTGTTCCATTGAACTATATTTCTGTCTTTGTGCCAGTACCATACTGTCTTAATGACTGTGGCTTTGTAGTAGAGCCTGAAGTCAGGCAAGTTGATTCCTCCAGTTCCATTCTTCTTTCTCAAGATTGCTTTCACTCTTTGAGGTTTATTATATTTCCATACAAATTTCAAAGTGGTAAAAAAAAATCTGGGTATTTACAAATATATTTATGTTTATATTAACCAGATCAAACATCTGAATGATTAACTGACTTTTTCACTTTTCTTCTGACTTTGGGGGTGATACAAAATAACTACATACACTTTTATAAAGGATATTGACTAAAGATTCATTAATATTATAACATTCATTATTCTAGCTCCAAGTTTTATTCTCTTATTAGGAGCACAGAGGTCAAGGATCATCTCCTGAATGTCAACTTTAATATCAGAAGGGTTTGTGTTTAGCAGTTTGATTTTCACCTGAAAGAAAAGAATGAGAAGAAAAATACTGTTTTCTTGAAGAACAACTTGAAGATTCCAATAAAATAAGAACTAAAATTTATTTAAATGCCAANGTTTAGTTCTTTGGCCCATTTTTTGATTGGATCGTTTATTTTTCTTATGTTGAGCTGCATGAGCTGCTTGTATATATTGAGATTCTTTGTCAGTTGCTTCATTTGCTATTATTTTCTCCCATTCTGAAGGCTGTCTTTTTACCTTGCTTATAATTTCCTTCACTGTGCAAAAGCTTTTAAGTTTAATTAGGTCCAATTTGTTTATTTTTGCTTTTATTTCCAATACTCAAAAGATCCTGCTTTGATTTATGTCAGAGAGTATTTTGCCTATGTTTTCCTCTAGGAGTTTTATAGTTTCTGGTCTTATGTTTAGATCTTTAATCCATTTTGAGTTTATTTTTGTGTATGGTGCTAGTGTCTTAGTTTCATTCTTTTACAGTGGTTAACCAGTTTTCCCAGCACCTTTTTTTAGAGATTATCTTTTCTCCATTGTATATTCTTGACTCCTTTGTCAAAGAGAAGGTGTCCATAGGTGCGTGGATTTATCTCTGGGCTTTCTATTTTGTTCCATTGAACTATATCTCTGTCTTTGTGCCAGTTCCATACTGTCTTGACGACTGTAGCTTTGCAGTATAGTCTGAAGTGAGGCAGGTTGATTTCTCCAGTTCCATTCTTCTTTCTCAAGATTGCTTTCACTCTTTGAGGTTTATTATATTTCCATACAAATTGCAAAATTATTTGTTCTGGTTCTGTGAAAAATACCGTTGATAGCTTGATAGGGGTTGCATTGAATTTGTAGATTGCTTTGGGTAGTATACTCATTTTCATTATATTGATTCTTCCAATTCATGAACATGGTATATTTCTCCATCCATTTGTGCCATCTTTGATTTCTTTCATCAGTGTTTTATAGTTTCCTATATAGAGATCTTTTGTTTCTTTAGGTAGATTTATTTCTAAATATTTTATTCTTTTAGTAAGCCTATTTTTAAGATGGAACTCTTTCTGCATTCTTAGGCTGGCCTATAATTCAGGGAATCATTACAGGGAAAGCTCAGTTAGAGTTATCACAGTAAACTCACCTCTGCTCTAAAACTTTCAAGGTAACATTTACCCTTGGAGAATATTATTCACAGTAAAATAGGTACAGTAATTTACAATAAAACATACAAAATATTCCACATTGGAACCTTCTGTATGATGACCATAAAAGTCTAAGGGTTAGAGAGATTTGCTGCACTCATGATTTGTGTGTATTTGCTTCCAGTGCACTTTGAAGACATTTTCCTGGTGAGGAATAAGAGCCATATAAATACAAAACACTATGTTTCTTGACCCTTGTTATATTTAAGCAGGAAGCTTATTATTATGAAGGATAATGCTAACTTTGGAGCTAGCCTACAAATAAAGCTAAAAATCATCCAAATTTAATCACCTTCTATAATTTACTCATTAAAATTTTGAATACTATGTGCCAGACACCATTACAAGGAGATGGATATTCAGTGAGCAAAGCAAAGAATTACCATAGACTTACATTTCAATGGGAGAAATACATTAACAAAGAAATATATACCATGTTACTTGATAATAAGTGCCAAGAATAATAATGATATTAGTAAGGAAAATAATCATAGTTATAAACACTCATACAATATTTACTATATGTCAGATATTGCTAATATTCTTTAAAAATATTATTCTTTTTAGTCTATTTGAGAGATACTATTAGTATTCTCACTTTATAGATATAAGAAATACACAGAATTACTTGTCCAAGTTAATAGTTATTAAATGACAGTGTCCAATCCAAGGAGATTGGGTCCAGATTTTGTGGCAAATAAGAATAAAGCAGAGTAAAAGGAATTAAGAGTGGCAGAGCATGTACTATTTTATGTAACATGATTTTGGAAGATTTCCCTAAGTGACCAGATATTTGGTCAGATATATGAAAGCAATGGACATCCCAAATGGTACTTGGGGTAAAGAACCTGCCCACCAATGCAGGTGGTACTTGGGGTAAAGAACCTGCCCGCCAAGAGGCATGGGTTTGATCCCTGGGTAAGGAAGACCTGCTGGAGGAAGGCATGACAACCCACTCCAGTATTCTTGCCTAAAGAATCCCATGGACAGAGGAGCCTGGAGACCTATAGTCCATAGTGTCGTACAGAGTCAGACCCAACTAAAGCGACTTAGCACACAGGCATGCATGCATGAAACAGAAAAGAGCAAGCCATGAAGAAGTGGCTGTCATATAGGAGGTAGAGATAAAAATGTTAGATGCTGAAGTCAAAGAGTTAATGGGTAAAAAAACAAACAAACAAAAAAGAGTTAATGGATAGAGACTATAAGGGTCACCTCATGTGGGTCTTAGAAGCCTTAGCAAAGCACCTTGAATGACAAGAGAGTTGTTACAGTTTTGAAGAGAAAGGTAACACTATCCAACTTAAAGTTTGAAAAGACCAGCTTGTGTGATTATGTAGACAAGAGACAAATATAGAAATAGTAAGACTGGTAAGAAGGCCATAACAGCAGTCCAGGTAAGAGAGAATGGTTTGTGTTGGAGTGATAGCAGTGAAGGAGAGAGGGTAAGAAATGGTCAGGTTCTGGATAAATTTTAAAGCTATACTAATAAGATGTATTGAAAGAATGGATTTTTAAAGAGAGAGAGAGTAGTCCAGAAACTCTAAACGGTTTGCCTTCAGAAACGGGGGAAATGGAAGCGTTTTTTTTTTTTTTTTTTTTTTAATTGGTATATGGAATAATCGGCGAGGAAAAAAGTTCAGATGTCCATTTTGGAAATATTGATGTTGATAGGATAATTGGATATGCCAGAGGACCCGCTGATTGAATTTTGTAATTTTTAGTCTGGAGGGTGGAAGAAACAATGAGGTTGGGGTTCACAAATTTGAAATCTATCAATATATAAATTCTAATTAAATTCATGGGATAGGATATCACATAGAAGGTAAATGTAGAGAGAGAAAATTTAAAGTTTTGTTATGGTAGATGTTATGTTTACATGGAGAGATTTAAACCAATTCGTAATTTAGGGACCAACTAACTAGCAGATGGTTGTCCATGTCTGAGAATAATGGAGTGGGGGAAAGCCTTCTTTGCTTGTTTGAAAATTTCTGAGCTACCATAGCACTTTACAGGAAAGCATGGTTGTTGTAGTATCAAGAGAAGAGCATCTTCTGCCCCACCATAAAGATGACAGCAGTGGTGGTGACCTTCACACAAAATACCTTTGCTAGAGAATCAGACTTGAAAGAAAAGGTTTGTTTTCCAATATATTTCTATGTCAATAGGATAATATAGATTGAGTCAAGGATATAGACAAGAAAGTCTCAGTTCAGTTCAGTAACTCAGTCGTGTCCGACTCTTTGCGACCCCATGAATTGCAGCACGCCATGCCTCCCTGTCCATCACCAATNATGGGACCAGATGCCATGATTCTTAGTTTTCTGAATGTTGAACTTTAAGCCAACTTTTTTGCTCTCCTCCTTCACTTTCATCAAGAGGCTTTTTAGTTCCTCTTCACTTTCTGACATAAGGGTGGTGTCATCTGCATATCCGAGGTTATTGATATTTCTCCCAGCAGTCTTTATTCCAGCTTGTGCTTCTTCCAGCTCAACGTTTCTCATGATGTACTCTGCATAGAACTTAAATAAGCAGGGTGACAATATACAGCCTTGACGTACTCCTTTTCCTATTTGCAACCAGTCTGTTGTTCCGTGTCCAATTCTAACTGTTGCTTTCTGACCTGCATATAGGTTTCTCAAGATTTAGGAAGATTAATTCCAAGAAATGACCCCATTTTCTAAAGAATTGGTAAAGCAATGGCTAGATCCACTATAATATAGAATGTTTACATAAATCCAATAATAATTGCAAGCCTATAACATTGTTTGCAGTTAACACAAATTTGTTAGTGTTTGGTTTCTACAGTTCAAAATTCTCATTTCTACTGATTTCTTTTTCTTGCATAACTTTTTTGTATACTTTAGTTCATACAGTTTTCTAACTCATTGTAGACAGTGTACAAAGGTAGAAAGATATTAGCTAATATTTAAGATTTCCTAAATTGGTATGTGCTACACATTGACATTGTTGTCCTCTTTAAATATTCTCTGTTCATTGGTTCATTTTTCAAATAAAATAGAGACCCAGAGGTAGAACAATTTTTATGTAGTTTCTGGGTTTATTCTCTGTCTGGATAATAGCATACAACAATAGAGCATTTTGTTGCTGAAAGTCATTGGGTAAACCCAAGAGGGGAAAGAGCCAGTTACAGACCTCCACTTTACCTGTCTACATTGTTGCAATGCACGTTTATAAGCTGCACATTTTTATTTTAACACTTGCGAAGAAAGTGGAAAAGCTGCAAGTTTCTGGGCATGTGAAGTGTGATGGCTCTCTAGTAAATGGTTCATTTACCTATAGCCACCCAAGGAAACCCTATGCTACATAAAAATCCCTTCATTCTAACAGAGCTTCAAGTTATTGAAAATCTTTCTGCATTAGTCTCTTTTTTTAGAGTCCAGGCAAAGTTATCTATAAAGGTATTACCTACTAGTCATAAACTGGTGTGAAGTGCCAGTCACTCAGTCATGTCTGACTCTTTGCAACCCCATGGACTATGTAGTCCATGGAATTCTCCAGGCCAGGATACTGGAGTGGATAGCCATTCCCTTCAAGGGGTCTTCCCAACCCAGGGCTTGAACCCAGGTCTCCTGCATTGCAGGTGGATTCTTTACTAGCTGAGTCACAAAAGAAGCCCAAGAATACTGGAGTGGGTAGCCTATCCCTTCTCCAGGGGATCTTCCTGACCCAGGAATCCAACCAGGGTCTCCTACATTGTAGGTGGATACTTTTATCAGCTGAGCTATCAGGGAAGCCAGAATTGAGGTAAGAAAAAGAATTCAAAAGAAAGGAAAAGGAAGAAACTAATATAGAGGCAGAGAAAGTTGGTTTTGTAGTACTTGTTCTGATGCTAATAGTGTGATCATAAACAGGTCAGCAAAGCCCATTAATTTAACAAAATAATCTGCTTAATGGGGTGTTAGAATATATAAAACTTTAAGCATAATTTTAAAATGCTGCATAAGTTTACTTAGGATATAGTGAAGTAATATACATAAATTATTGGCTTATAATAAAAGCTAATTTTTAACCAGTGTATTATGTACCTCCTTTAAATTTGTTAAGTAGCTTACACATTTAGAAATAACCTTGCTTTGTTAATTAGTTCTTCAACTAATCAATTAGCTAATAAAGTAATTTGTATTTTAATTTAATTTATGCCAACTTGTTAAATTAAGAACTAAAATTTTTTATGTTTCATTTAGAAAATGCATTAAATGTTATAATTTTATTTCAAATTTTATCAAGTCGCCTGTGTTCAGGGTAAGCCAAATAAGACTGATTATTGCCAAAAAAAAAAAAAAGATATCTATTCATGTTATTAGTAAAAGCAATAGTGTATAAAAATTACATATTTGTTTTAAAATGTTTAAAGAAGACAGTGGAGGTAATACACATAAACTTAATCTAGCCCTTCAAGAAATGGGCAGTCTTCTTTTGAAAAACTGCAAAATGAGGCAGAAAGCAGAAAATTTTTATAGGATAAGGAATAAACAACAAAAAAGAGAAAAGCAGAAAATATCTGATTGATTGGAGCCTCATAGTCAATCTTGTTTGGGGTAAGAAGGCCCAGATCCCCTTGTCAGTGGGGATCAGCTGACTGTATATGCTGAGGTTCAGGTCAAATGGGGCACTTTCAGGGAAGTGGAAGTTATCTAAGTTTCAGTTTACTGACATGTCACCCCAGGCAGGAGCAGCTCCACCTTGGGCCTAGAAATTTACTTCAGCTACTATTTGGCAACTTTTAAAAACTGGGACAACAGGGACTTCTCTGGTGGCTCAGTGGTAAACAATCTGCCTGCCGATGCAGGAGACACAGGTTTGATCCCTGATCTAGGAAGATCCCATATGACACAGAGAGACTAAGCCTGTACTCCAAAACAGTTGAGCCTGTGCCCTAAGGCCTGGAAACTGCAACTACTGAACCCACATCCACAATTACTGAAGCCCACTCACCCTGGAGCTTGGGCTCTGAAACAGAAGAAACCAGGGCAAAAAGAAGTCTGCACTGAAACAGAGTAGCCCCCCACTGTCTGCAACTAGAGAGAGATAAGGCCTCCAGCAACAAAGACCCAGCACAGACAAAGATCAGCAAATAAACATAAGCTTAAAAATTGGGACATCAGAAATATTCTAGATGAAAATCAACTTAGAATTCTAACAGTCCCCTAGTGGACAGAAGGAATATGATAAAAAAAAATTTAATCATGATGCACACAGAAGTGTCATTTTGTTTTGCTTTTGCTGTTCAGGGCTTCCCTGGTGGCTCGATGGTAAAGAATCTGCCTGCAATGCAGGAAACCTTAGTTCAATCTCTGGGTTGGGTAGATCCCCTAGAAAAAGAAAGAGCTAACCACTCCAGTACTCTTGCCTGTGAAATCCCATGGACAGAGGACCCTGGCAGACTACAGTCCATGGAATCACAGAGAGTCAGACACGACTGAGCGACTAACACTTGTACTTTCAGAAGCGATGCTTCATTGTGCGTTCAACTATTTTTGTTGTTGTTGTTCAGTTCAGTTCAGTTCAGTTCAGTCACTCTGTAGTATCCTACTCTTTGCAACCATATGGACTGCAGCACGCCAGCCTCCCTATCCATCACTAACTCCCAGAGGTCTCAAACTCATGTCCATTGAGTCGGTGATGGCATACAAACATCTCATCCTCTGTCGTCCCCTTCTCCTCCCGCCTTCAGTCTTGTCCAGCATCAGGGTCTTTTCAAATGAGCAAACTCTTCACATCAGGTGGCCAAAGTATGGGAGTTTCAGCTTCAGCATCAGTCCTTCCAAAGAATATTCAGGACTGATTTCCTTTAGGATGGACTGGTTGCATCTCCTTGCTGGCCAAGGGACTCTCAAGAGTCTTTTCCAACACCACAGTTTAAAAGCATCAATTCGTCAGTGCTCAGCTTTCTTTATAGTCTAACTCTCACATCCATACATGACTACTGGAAAAACCATAGCTTTGACTAGACAGACCTTTGTTTTCAAAGTAATGTCTCTGCTTTTCAATATACTGTATAGCCTGATCATAACTTTTCTTCCAAGGAGCAAGCATCTTTTAATTTCATGGCTGCAGTGATTTTGGAGCCCAAAAAAATAAAGTCTGAAACTGTTTCCCCATCTATTTCCCATGAAGTGATGGGACCAGATGCCATGATCTTAGTTTTCTGAATGTTGATTTTTTTCATTTTTATTTATTTTTTTAATTTTACTTTACAATACTCTATTGGCTTTGCCATACATCGACATGAATCCACCACAGGTGTTGAATTTTAAGCCAACTTTTCACTCTCCTCTTTCACTTTCATCAAGAGGTTCTTTACTTCTTCTTCACTTTCTGCCGTAAGGGTGGTGTCATCTGCATATCTGAGGTTATTGATATTTCTCTGGCAATCTCGATTCCAGCTTGTGCTTCATCCAGCCCAGTGTTTCTCATGATATACTCTGCATAGAAGTTAAATAAGCAGGGTGACAATATACAGACGTGTCATACTCCTTTCCCTATTTGAAACCAGTCTGTTGTTCCATGTCCAGTTCTAGCCATTGCTTCTTGACCTGCATATAGATTTCTCAAGAGGCAGGTCAGTTGATCTGGTATTCCCATCTGGTATTCCCAATTTTCCAGAGTTTGTTGTGATCCACACAGTCAAAGGCTTTGCCATAGTCAATAAAACAGAGGTAGATATTTTTCTGGAACTTTCTTGTATTTTTGATGATCCGACAGATGTTAGCTCAACAATTAATACCATATCTACCTTTTCACCACCTTCTGTTCAAGCTCTTTGTATTTCTTTTAGACTCAACATCCTCACTGTGGCTATTAACATTGTATCTTGAAGGTGGATGATTTTGGCTGCAAGTTTTGCTTGGTAAGGGGAGGTTCTCTTCTGGAAACATACTGTGACAAGGGAGATGGCCCACTTGCTCAGTTCAGTAGTCACACATTCTCATTTGAAATTGAGGAGACTTCTTAGCAACAACAGAACACAGTGACATGATAGAAAACATATTATGAGTTAATTAGGCTTATAAAGGCCAGCTGGTCACCTAATCAGAATTTATAAAATTGATTTCATGGGTAAAATATGCTAGGATTTAAGCCTGCTATTTTTGAATGAATTCTCTTATAATGCACATTTTCCTGATGGTGTCTGCTGTATTGTCATCACACTGCCACTCCCTTTTATGACAAAGAACATGTTAAATTACAAGTACTTACCAAGGGTAGAGATACATAGTGGGAGCTTATTATTTTCATAAGCTATAATTTGCTTGTCAGATTTTTCATTGGTCATCTCATAGGAAACAAATATCTAACACAGTGAAGGAAAAGAGAACTGATACTTTAAGAATCAGAAATAAAGTGCTGTAGAAAAGACAGGAATAAGTTTTGTGTGGGATGAGTTTTAAATGCACAGAGTGAATTTAGCAACTATATGACAGAAGTCATAAGGCAATGAAGAAAAGAGTAGAGGAGAAGAAATGAATGAAGCCGAGTGGAGAATGTTTTTATCTACTTAACAATCTTGTCTAGGGCTGGTTTTGATAGCTTATGTCTAGTTATGATATTAACCAAGCATGACACCTGGCTTTAAAACAGTCAGCATATTCTTCCCGAGTCTGTTAAGCCACAGAAATATATTATTGTTGAAGTATTTTGTTACTTTTCTTGATTTCCACATTTAAATATTTCAAATTAATTCCCATGCTGATGATTTCTATGTTGACTTTTGGGATTACAAAGAGCTATATACATTTTAAAGAACAAATTTCAAAACTAAAAATTCAAAATATGCTTTATTTCTTTGTGAAAATGAAACTCACTCTGTCATGTCTGACGCTTTGTGACCCCATGGACTGTAGCCCACCAGGCTCCCCTGTTAATGGAATGCTCCAGGCAAGAATATTGGTGTGTATAGCCATTCCTCTCTCCAGGAGATCTTCCAGACTGAAGGACTGAACCCAGATCTCTGGCATTGCAGGCACATTCTTTACTTACTGAGCCACCAGGAAAGATCTTTATACCAGATGATGAATCTGGTAAAACTAGAGGAGCAATTAAATTATGTTAGGCTGTTTAACAGTGTCTTAGTGAAAGTGCTTCTGGCTTCATCAGTTTAGTCATTTTTAACTAGATTGGACAAGTCAGGGAATACACTGTGGAGAGCTGCCTCCTGGCTGTAGGCTAAATGGCCAACTACACCACAACTTTTCTCTCTATAATTCTGTTACAAGTGACAGCTGTGTTCCTAGTACAAAAATAAAAACTTAAAGCCACCCACAGAATTCTCCCCCAAAATAACCCATTTCCAGAAGATTGGAATCTATGCTGAAAGGTTTTTTGGTTTGTTAGATTTTATTTTTTAAATGAACCCTGAGATTAATGTGCTTTGACATGCCAGTGTTTGGAGATATTATAAAATGCGCATTGCTATTTTTTAGCAGCAGCAGCATAGACTGTGGAATGGACATAATATGATCTTTGGGATTTCTGATACAGTGATGTCCCCTGTTAGCAGTTGTCACCTAAATCCCCTGATGATTCTAAACTCAGGTGACCAAGGGAAGGTATTCAATGCTATAATGCACGCACGTGCGTGCATGTGTGTAGGGTGGAAGTGTGGGGATGTCTCTCTTCTGCCCTCTCTGCCAACTGCCACAGCAGTTTAATGATCACTTCTTCAGATTATATAACTGCCAATTAGGACTTGCTCTTGTTACTTCCCCTTAATGCTATTTCTTTCCAATTCTTTTTTCTGAAGTTAATAGAATGTACGATTGCTTCTGATGGACACAATTATTGGAAAGAGAAGCAAAATTAATCTACCTGGCATTAAATCTTAAAGTGCATGATAGTTTTAAAAAGATAACATTAGAGCATCTTGGTGCAGTTTATAAGCGAATGACAGATCTTCCATTATTTTTCTGATCAAATTGAACAGCTGTTATAAGCAGTAAGACTGCTGTCAGTAGACTTTATATACAAACTTGGGAAGTCTAATTACCTTCCCCTGAAAAATAGGAAGTTTTGAATTGTTATAAATCCACAAAGTACCTCCTAGTGAATTGCCTGGTGACAGACAAACTATGTTTTTAATTGGATGTTTTTTAAGGTGGAGTTGTTTGTACACTCTACCAACTATTGCCAGCTCCAATATTTCATTGCTCTGTTTCAATATTTTTATATTTCATTGCCCTTTTAATCTGGTTTCAAATTTGTGCCCATCCTTACACACCCGTGTTTCCTTATTCTAGCTCCCTCAACCCCACTCCAACCTTTCTAATTTGTTTCTTGATTTTCATGTTATGGAATAAACTACTTAATCTCTGTGAAATGGGGATGTCATTAGTACTTGCTCAATTTGGTTTTTGTCAGGCGAAAGATAATGCAGCTTTTTTAGGTAATGTTAAAATTAAATATAAAATGGAGACCAAAGTTGAAAATTTTTTAGTAGATGAAACCATATAAGCCATGTAAGTGAAACTTAATTTAACTTATTCTACAAAATAAGCAAAACTTAATCTGGACCACTTAGGGTAAATGACTCTGACAATCATAAAAAAAACATAAGTCATCTTCCTAAAATAATATAAGGTAATCACTTTTAATGAACACCCTGGTGCCTGGTAACCCACATTTTAATAACCAATCAGTGTAAAGGTTAAACAGTTTCCTTAGTTGTACTTGATAAGTCATTTTGTAACATTATGTAGCTGAACACCATGTCTACTTTGGGTTTGAATAATCCCAGTTTATGAAGTGATTTTTATGTGCACAATAAACTTTTACAAATTACTGTGTCACTAATTCAGTGGTTTTACTCCTGCTAGTTCTGAAATGTTGACAGTACTCAGCACAGGACCCTGCCACTATAATTCTTGCAAACAAATGTTTGCTGTTGTTAATACTATTTTTGTCAGAATTTTATTTTCTGTGTATTTCCATCCTGGTTTTTGCAGACTTGACTTTGGCATTATTGCTCCAGTATTCTTGGCTGGAAAATTCCATGGACAGAGCTACAGTTCATGGGGTTGCAAAAGAGTCCACCATGACTGAGCAACTGAGCAAACACACATTCACACACACACACATCTCCATCTACGCTCTTCACAAACTCAGCTGAGTACAGATCTCACTAAGGCTCTTAGCATAGCACCCTTGAGTTTCTAAATGTCTGGCTGCCTCCCCTATCTGATTATGTTTTAGATTTGGTGGGATTCTATTTATTGTTCCAAAGTTAAATCTCACTTGTGTCAGAAGAAAATGGTAGTCAATATCTAGATTGTATCTATAGAAATAGTAACAAAATATATAGATTCCAGATATAATTTGATGATTAGTGGTCACCATTAGCTGGAGTACTTCTGTTTTTGATAATATCCTTATCAGGAAAGCATTTATTTAATCAAAAGTATATTTTAAATGTCTTCTTAGGACTTTGAATGTTATCAGTATATAATCTTAAGGATTGAGGTTGTTGTTTGACTAACCCTTAAAGAATAATGGTATCTGTCTACGTCAATTGAGTCTTCAATTGAAGACTACCATCAGTCTACCATCTGGTGGCTCAGATGGTAAAGCATCTGTCTGCAATGTGGGAGATCTGGGTTCGATCCCTGGGTTGGGAAGATCTCCTGGAGAAGAAAACAGCAACCCACTCCAGTACTCTTGCCTGGAAAATCCCACGGACAGAGGAGCCTGGTAGGCTACAGTCCATGGGGTTGCAAAGAGTTGGACACGACTGAGCGACTTTACTTCACTTCACTTCTACTTCAATTGGTTAATGTTCTTGACATATTAGTCGTTAATAATCATTTAAATATCACCCTTTGTCAAGAATCATTTTGTAGAAAAGTGAAAGTGAAAGTCGCTGAGTTGTATCCAACTCTTTGTGACCCCATGAACTCTACAGTCCTTGAATTTTCCAGACCAGAATATTGGAGTGGGTAGCCTTTCCCTTCTCCAGGGGATCTTCCCAAACCAGGGATTGAACCCAGGTCTCCAGCATGGCAGGCAGATTCTTCACCAGCTGAGCCAAAGGGGAAGCCCCCAGAATATTTATTTATATATTTGACTGTGTCGAGTCTTCACTGCATCATGTGTGATTTTTGATCTTCATTGCAGCAGGCAAGATCTTTAGTTGCGGCATCAAACATTTAGTGGCATCTAGTTCCCTGACAAGGAAAAGAATCCAGGCCCTCTGCATAGGGAGTTCAGAGTCTTAGCCACTGGACCACCAGAGGAGTCCCCGCATTTGTAGAACTCTAAGTTAATTCCTACCTTTACCAGATACTTGGAAATTAGAATGTTGATTGCCCTCTGTTTTGTTTCAGAGCTCTGGTTTTCAAAATTGATACTTAGAAATGATAAAGATATTCAATAAGGCTGAAATATTTCAAGTTTTTCCAAAAACAGTTAAGAAAAAAATCACTGTTTTAGTAACATGTAGAAAAAATAACGCTATTAAAATTGAATGGAATTGGAAAAAAAATCATACATGGTTTTAAAACTCTGAAGACTATGTAGTTGATTAGTCTTCCCCTTGAAAAAGTCTTTTTTATTACATCCTTTGTTTAAACATATCTATTAAAAAAAAAACTCAAAAGGAAATATACTCTAAAAAAAATATGTTTCTTAGTTAAGAAAATAATGCATGTTTAATGTACAAATTTTGGAAAACACAGAAACATATGTGGCAAAATAACATCTTAAAATCTTAATTTGCCTTTTGCACTTAAAATGTTTTTCCACCCTGTATTCCAAGAGAACAGTTAAAATCCTTTGTTCTTTTTTTTTATTATTATTATTGGATATTTACATTTTCTTTTCAGTGAGATGCTTTTACATCTATTGCTCATTTTTTCTATACAATTATTTTTCATGTTTCCTATTGATTTGCTAGTAACTTTTATTTTTTTATTTTTCTTTATTTTTATTTTTCCTTTATTTTACTTTACAATACTGTATTGGTTTTGCCATACATTGACATGAATCTGCCATGGGTGTACATGA
>SJYV01019632.1:56388-80387 GCA_006410875.1 Neotragus pygmaeus
CCAAAGAATTGATGCTTTTGAACTGTGGTGTTGGAGAAGACTCTTGAGAGTCCCTTGGACTGCAAGGAGATCCAACCAGTCCATTCTGAAGGAGATCAGCCCCGGGATTTCTTTGGAGGGAATGATGCTAAAGCTGAAACTTCAGTACTTTGGCCACGTCATGCAAGGGGTTGACTCACTGGAAAGTTCTCTGATGCTGGGAGGAATTGGGGGCAGGAGGAGAAAGGGACGACAGAGGATGAGATGTCTGGATGACATCACTGACTTGATGGATGTAAGTCTAAGTGAACTCTGGGAGTTGGTGATGGACAGTGGTGTGATTCATGGGGTCGCACCTACAGAGTCAGACATGACTGAGTGACTGAACTGAACTGAACTGACTGATTCCTCTAGCGTTGTCTGGATTATTTTATCTCAGAATGACAACCATTCATGAGACATCTCAAATGTCGCCCTTAGCTAAGCTAGCCTTGTCCAGGGTGGGGTAGCACTGAAGGCCAACGGACGGCCTAAACCAAGCAAGGTCATGTCTGCCCATTGGGTGTTCAGGTTCCCGCCCTTGGTGAGTTGATGGGAATAGCTCTGGTTGTGGACTGCAGATTGCGGTAGCCAGCTGGTGTAGGCTGGGCCCAGAGCGGGTATTGTGCCTTCTTGGGTTCTGCCATGGACAGAACATAACCCCTGAGATTATGATGCATCTTTAATTGAATTTTCCATGTTCCTTTTTACCTCCAACTTGAGTCTTTTTGCTTTTAAAAAACATTTAGAAATTCAATTAAATGCTTTTGGAATTAAAAAAAAAAAAAGCTTGACAAGTTTATACGCCACAAAGAAAGGGGGAGGAGACAAGACACATGGAAGGCTAGGAGACACATTTAGTAAGCACCAACACCCAACTGTACCGAATGCAGCAGCTAAAATAGAATCCTCTCTTCTTCAGTGTTTGTCTTTAATCAGCGTCCAGAAGTGTAAATTACAAAGACCAGTGTCTGCATCTTCCTAAGGGCCTCTGCTTCCCCGCTGCTGATACACCTGCCAGCTTTCTGACTCTCCAATATTCCATTCTGTCTTTCTTAGAACAAACACTTAATGTTGTTTCCAAGATATTTACAATTAATCAGTGAAGCTACTGTATACTTGAGCAAGCAGGAAATGTCTATTTATTTGCCCCAATTATCTAAAATTTCTCTAACCGATAGTCTTTTCTTTCCAAAAGCATCCCCAGGCTTTGGAGAATTTCCGAGCCTAACTCAGTCTCACCTTCAATAACAGCTTGCGTCTGAGTTTGCCTGTCCTCGAGGAATAGGAAGCTTTGGCAGCTGTCTAAGGCTTCTGTGATCATGAGGAACTGCGTCACACTGCAAGCAGCTGTCTGAAGTGCTCTTCCTTAATTATGAGTATTGATTGTACTCACTGAGCTCCATCAAGAATTCCATTTCCACATATAGTGCTAACCGCCTCTCTTTCTTTGCTGATTTAAAGAACAGACAGATATCTGCTCTTTGGCTTGATACAACTGCCCAGTGAATATTTCCCTAGGCTTTCCCTTGCATGCCACAAATATCTATAGCATTTGACAGGGTTTGCATACACAGTGTTACAGGAAGCACCACATTCACACATTTCTCACCATTTTTTACTTCCATTCACATGGTTAAGGATAAATCAGAGATTGATTCAGGAGTTGTTTTTATGCTTACCTTCTTTCATTCCACTATATCACAAGACCTAGCAATAAAAATTAATAATACTTTCAGAATGTTTTCCTCAATAATTATATTTTTATGCAGATAATATTTAATAGTTTGTGAGATTCAATATTCATTTTTTCTTGAATTATTATTTCCATCAATAAATGTTTATAGCATATTGTGTAAATGTCAGAAGTATTAGACACTGAATATCCAAAGTTTAAAAGGTACTCTAAGCCCTAAGCAGGACAACCTTGCAGGTAGACACTATTCCTTTTCCAGGCATAGTTTAAGCAATTGAGATGTGTGATTTCTTCAAGTAATCTAATATTGCAGTGTTACACTCAGTCGTGTCTGATTCTTTGCAACCCCATGGACTGTATAACCCAACAGGCTTCTCTGCCCATGGGATTCTTTAGGCAAGGATACAGGAGTGGGATGCCATTCCCTTTTCCAGGGGATATTCCCGAGCCAGGGATCGAACCCAGGTCTCCTGCACTGCAGACAGATTCTTTGCCATCTGAGTCACCAAATAAAAATAAACTTTGTTAAATTCTATTAAAAGGATGCTTATCTGGTTTTGCCCACTCTGGACAACAGAATCTTAGAATATTAGCTATTATTGTTAGGTGGTATCTGCCAAGAATATAAATGTAGTGAAAAAAATCCCTTGAAGGACTTTTTTTTAATGTCAAAGAAAATAAAAGTATTAGTCAAGACTCATGAAAGCTTCAAAAAATGAAGATCATGGCATCCACCCCATCACTTTGATGAAAATAGATGAGAAAACAATGGAAACACTAATAGGTGAGTTCTTTACCACCAAATCACCAGGGAAGATCAGTGCTTGGATAGTGCCTGGCATAATGGGCACTCAATAATTATTTGTTAGATGAATGAAGGAAGGGAAATGACTGATAAGAGATATCCCACAATTTCATTTGCATGCCAGAGCTTTAACACACATATATATACATATCAGTTCAGTTCAGTCCAGTCCTTCAGTCGTGTCTGACTCTTTGTGAACCCATGAATTGCAGCATGCCAGGCTTCCCTGTCCATCACCAACTACCAGAGTTTACTCAAACTCATGTCCATGGAGTCAGTGATGCCATCCAGACATCTCATCCTCTGTCATCCCTTTCTGCCCCCAATCCCTCCCAGCATCAGAGTCTTTTTCAATGAGTCAACTCTTCACGAGGTGGCTAAAGTATTGGAGTTTCCGNCATGAATTGCAGCATGCCAGGCTTCCCTGTCCATCACCAACTACCAGAGTTTACTCAAACTCATGTCCATGGAGTCAGTGATGCCATCCAGACATCTCATCCTCTGTCATCCCTTTCTGCCCCCAATCCCTCCCAGCATCAGAGTCTTTTTCAATGAGTCAACTCTTCACGAGGTGGCTAAAGTATTGGAGTTTCCGCTTTAGCATCAGTCCTTCCAATGAACACCCAGGACTGATCTCCTTTAGAATGGACTGATTGGATCTCCTTGCAAGGGACTCTCAAGAGTCTTCTCCAACACCACAGTTCAAAAGCATCAATTCTTCGGCACTCAGCTTTCCTCACAGTCCAACTTTCACATCCATACATGACCACTGGAAAAACCATAGCCTTTACCAGACGGACTTTTGTTGGCAAAATAATCTGTCTGCTTTTTAATATGCCATCTAGGTTGGTCACAACTTTCCTTCCAAGGAGTAAGCATCTTAGTACATAAAAATTTGAGTTATTCCTCCCTCTCTGAAAAAGGACTTAAAAACTCTATTTAATGAGGGAAAATCTAGAATTCTAAACATGTGGGTAAATAGAACTAGAAATATCATTCAGGATAGACTAGATTATACTATTAAAAAAAAGCAAATCCATAATGCTAGCAGTTTAGGAAAACAAAATTATATTTTTCACCTGTGTGCCCAAAGCAGGGAATCAGGAAAACTGCTCCTCATAACACTTAAACAGAGAATCTCAATACATGCTTCTAAAGCCTCTAGGACAGTAGAATAGGGTGCAAATTATACACTGGCTTCTAATGTTTCCACCCAGATGGGACACATGACATGTTTACATTGCTCTAGAAGAAATTGAATAATTTGTGAACAGTAAAGTACCATACTGAGATTTTCTTATAGAAATATTCCTAGCAGTTTTGAACTCTGTATGTACATAAAGCACCATTGTCTGTAGGAGGGTCAGCACACTTTAGTCCATGGGCAAAGTGTAGCCTACTGCCTGAATTTCTAAAGTTTTACTGTGACATAACCATACTCATTCATTTAGGTATTGTCTAGGCCAGCTTTCCACTACATTGTCAGCTGAATAGCTTAAAATGAGACTATGTGGTCTGTAAACTTAAGATATTTACCCTTTAAGTAAACTGCCTCAAATTGTATATTTTCTACTATTTAAAAGCATACTTGACAAGTTACAAATAGATTTACTAAATTCCTTGTAATCTTGTCATTGAGTGTATTTCCAATAAATCAATATAATATTTATTATATATATTATATTATAAAATATTTTCATTACATAAAAAAAGGAGTAGAATTCATTAATCACTGGATATTGTAGAATGTCAGTTCTATTCAAAGGTGGATTCTCCTTCTTCTAGAGGCCTATGATTATCTCTAAGTGATCCCAAAGTGATAGAAAGTGCTAAAAAGGGTCTCATATTGCCTTAATTGCCTCTCCTAAAAACAGTAGTTTTGCATAGACTCTCATCCAAAACATAACTATTAATTCTGAGAATTAAAATTTCCTGAACATAGCAAAGAGACACAGTGCTCTGAGCGTACTATTTTTTATATTTCTTTCAATCCTCTAGAGCAGCAGTCCCCAATCTTTTTTGTCACCAGGGACAAGTTTTGTGGAAAACAATTTTTTCCAGGGACCAGGGGAGAGGGTAGGGATTGTTTGGGGATATTTCAAGTGCATTATGTTTATTGTGCTGTTTATTTCCATCATTATTACATCAGCTCCACCTCATAGACCATCAGGCATTAGATCCCAGAGGTTGGGGACCCCTGCTCTAGGGGCTCTGCCTCTGCACCACAGAGGTGGACAGGTACATGACCCAAGGAAGGCCAGTGAGAGGCCCTCTGCAGCAATTAACATGAGCTCTGGGACAGGGTCTCTAGGTCTGATACAGTAAAATTTAGGGATTAGATAGTACTGGACCTGTGGTCGGGGATTGTTTTTGTTCAAGCTGCTCTGATAGTATCATAGGCTGGATGGCTTAAACAATAAATGTTTATTTTGCCTAGTTCTGGAGGGTAAAAAGACCGAGGTCAAAGTGTCAGCCAATTTGCTTCCTGGTGAAAGCTCTTACAGATGGCTATTTTCTTCCTGGATTCTATCAAAGAGAGAGGGTAAGCTCTCTGGTCTCTTCATATTAAAACACAAATCCAATCATGAGAATTCCACCTTCATGACCTCATCTAAACATAATTACCTCCCAAAGGCCCCCACTCCTAATAGCACATTAGATTTAAGAATATGGTTTTAATATATGAATTTGAGTGGGGAGGAGCACAAATATTCAGTCCATAGCAGGGATCATTCTTATCAGAGCCTGAGAAAGGAGGAACCCAACACAAAGGAAACAGAGACTATAGACAAAAAGAGACAGAGATGGTTCTAAATATATCGTTTAGCATGGTTTGTTTCAGCACATCTGAACTGTCTTGTCTTGTACTGTACAGTGAGAAACTGATTTATTTAGATTCAGGGTATTTTTTTTTCTTTCATGTCTTTGAAAATAAAATATTTCATGGAGAAGTAAAACATTAATGATTAAAATTGACAGAGACACATTTCCGTTGTTCATTGCATCACTATTTACAACAGCTAGAACATGGAAGCAACCTAGATGCCCATCAACAGTTGAATGGATAAAGAAGTTGTGGTAAATATACACAATGGAATATTACTCAGCCATAAAAAGGAACACATTTGAATCAGTTCTAATGAGGTGGATGAACTTAGAACCTATTATAGAGTGAACTGAGTCAGAAAGAGAAAGATATATACTGTATCCTAACACATACATACAAAATCTAGAAAAATGGTACTGAAGAATTTATTTACAGGGCAACAGTGGAGAAACAAACATAAAGAGTAGACTTATGGATATGGGGAAAGGGGAGGAGAGGTTGAGATGTATGAAGAGAGTAACATGGAAACACCCTACCATATGTAAAATAGATAGCCAACGGGAATTTGTTGTATGGCTCAGGAAATTCAAACAGGGGCTCTGTATTAACCTAGAGGGGTGGGTTGGGGATGGAGATGGGAGGGAGTTTCAAAAGGGAGGGGACATATGTAAACCTATGGCTGGTTCATGTTGAGGTTTGACAGAAAACAGTAAAATTCTGTAGAGCAATTATCCTGCAATAAAAAATAAATTAATTTAAAAAATGTTAAAGATTGAGGAAAAAGGAATTTTTTACAACTTTTTTCCTGATTGAAAATTTGATCATTGAATATGAAAAGGGTATTAAAAGGCATCAATCAAGAATAATGTATAGAAAAAGGTGGAAGTTGGAAGATTAATTTCAAAAATTTTCCTCAATCCTAGTGAGAGGGTAACAGGCAGGAAGTCCTGGAGCCTCCAAATGAAAGAAATAAGCTGCAAGTTTCAGGCATTTTTATCTCTCTCTTAAGCTTCAGGAAGAAGAGAACTAGTGTTACATTTTTTTTCCCTTCTCTATACAAATTTAAATAGAGGCTTCTCTTAAAATTCTGTGCTGCCATAATGAGACCTGGTTCCACCTGAACTTAACTTTTCTCAAACCTTGAGCTAACCAATGCATTTTTCTTATGGAAATGTTTGTCTTAAGCTATGTTAATATGCTATGTATTTACCCCAGACTCTGTCTTCAACTTGATTCAGCCTAAAGGCTCAGAAAGGCTTGTCAAACCAGTATGTTATACACATACATTGTTCTCCTAATCTATGTTAGTGAAACTATATATTTGTATGGAAATCTGCATTTCTTCAAGATTCCTGTCAATCCTTTCATGGCCCTGGGTGACTCACCTGGTGCCAATGTCATCTCAAAATGTATCTTGTGGGTGAGGGGCCTGGTGCCATTCTCTGAGTTTTGAGACATTTCCTTTCTTTAATTAGTAAACTGCTAGTAGCTGTATAACATTCAGCTGAAGACTCGCAGGGGGGCACTCTGTCTGCCCCCTTCTGATGTCTCTGTCAGAAGTTTTCTCCATCTCTTTTATACTTTCAGTTCAGTTCAGTTCAGTTCAGTTGCTCAGTCATGTCTGACTCTTTGTGACCCCATGAATCGCAGCCNCCAAGGAAGGCCAGTGAGAGGCCCTCTGCAGCAATTAACATGAGCTCTGGGACAGGGTCTCTAGGTCTGATACAGTAAAATTTAGGGATTAGATAGTACTGGACCTGTGGTCGGGGATTGTTTTTGTTCAAGCTGCTCTGATAGTATCATAGGCTGGATGGCTTAAACAATAAATGTTTATTTTGCCTAGTTCTGGAGGGTAAAAAGACCGAGGTCAAAGTGTCAGCCAATTTGCTTCCTGGTGAAAGCTCTTACAGATGGCTATTTTCTTCCTGGATTCTATCAAAGAGAGAGGGTAAGCTCTCTGGTCTCTTCATATTAAAACACAAATCCAATCATGAGAATTCCACCTTCATGACCTCATCTAAACATAATTACCTCCCAAAGGCCCCCACTCCTAATAGCACATTAGATTTAAGAATATGGTTTTAATATATGAATTTGAGTGGGGAGGAGCACAAATATTCAGTCCATAGCAGGGATCATTCTTATCAGAGCCTGAGAAAGGAGGAACCCAACACAAAGGAAACAGAGACTATAGACAAAAAGAGACAGAGATGGTTCTAAATATATCGTTTAGCATGGTTTGTTTCAGCACATCTGAACTGTCTTGTCTTGTACTGTACAGTGAGAAACTGATTTATTTAGATTCAGGGTATTTTTTTTTCTTTCATGTCTTTGAAAATAAAATATTTCATGGAGAAGTAAAACATTAATGATTAAAATTGACAGAGACACATTTCCGTTGTTCATTGCATCACTATTTACAACAGCTAGAACATGGAAGCAACCTAGATGCCCATCAACAGTTGAATGGATAAAGAAGTTGTGGTAAATATACACAATGGAATATTACTCAGCCATAAAAAGGAACACATTTGAATCAGTTCTAATGAGGTGGATGAACTTAGAACCTATTATAGAGTGAACTGAGTCAGAAAGAGAAAGATATATACTGTATCCTAACACATACATACAAAATCTAGAAAAATGGTACTGAAGAATTTATTTACAGGGCAACAGTGGAGAAACAAACATAAAGAGTAGACTTATGGATATGGGGAAAGGGGAGGAGAGGTTGAGATGTATGAAGAGAGTAACATGGAAACACCCTACCATATGTAAAATAGATAGCCAACGGGAATTTGTTGTATGGCTCAGGAAATTCAAACAGGGGCTCTGTATTAACCTAGAGGGGTGGGTTGGGGATGGAGATGGGAGGGAGTTTCAAAAGGGAGGGGACATATGTAAACCTATGGCTGGTTCATGTTGAGGTTTGACAGAAAACAGTAAAATTCTGTAGAGCAATTATCCTGCAATAAAAAATAAATTAATTTAAAAAATGTTAAAGATTGAGGAAAAAGGAATTTTTTACAACTTTTTTCCTGATTGAAAATTTGATCATTGAATATGAAAAGGGTATTAAAAGGCATCAATCAAGAATAATGTATAGAAAAAGGTGGAAGTTGGAAGATTAATTTCAAAAATTTTCCTCAATCCTAGTGAGAGGGTAACAGGCAGGAAGTCCTGGAGCCTCCAAATGAAAGAAATAAGCTGCAAGTTTCAGGCATTTTTATCTCTCTCTTAAGCTTCAGGAAGAAGAGAACTAGTGTTACATTTTTTTTCCCTTCTCTATACAAATTTAAATAGAGGCTTCTCTTAAAATTCTGTGCTGCCATAATGAGACCTGGTTCCACCTGAACTTAACTTTTCTCAAACCTTGAGCTAACCAATGCATTTTTCTTATGGAAATGTTTGTCTTAAGCTATGTTAATATGCTATGTATTTACCCCAGACTCTGTCTTCAACTTGATTCAGCCTAAAGGCTCAGAAAGGCTTGTCAAACCAGTATGTTATACACATACATTGTTCTCCTAATCTATGTTAGTGAAACTATATATTTGTATGGAAATCTGCATTTCTTCAAGATTCCTGTCAATCCTTTCATGGCCCTGGGTGACTCACCTGGTGCCAATGTCATCTCAAAATGTATCTTGTGGGTGAGGGGCCTGGTGCCATTCTCTGAGTTTTGAGACATTTCCTTTCTTTAATTAGTAAACTGCTAGTAGCTGTATAACATTCAGCTGAAGACTCGCAGGGGGGCACTCTGTCTGCCCCCTTCTGATGTCTCTGTCAGAAGTTTTCTCCATCTCTTTTATACTTTCAGTTCAGTTCAGTTCAGTTCAGTTGCTCAGTCATGTCTGACTCTTTGTGACCCCATGAATCGCAGCCTGCCAGGCCTCCCTGTCCATCACCATCTCCCAGAGCTCACTCAAACTCATGTCCATTGAGTTGGTAATGCCATCCAGCCATCTCATCCTCTGTCATCCCCTTTTTCCTCTTACCCCCAATCCCTATTGCACAAAAGCTCTGAGCGATCAAGCCTCGTCTCTGGCCCTGGATTGAATTCTTCTCCTCCAGAGGCCAAGAATCCCAACATCTTTTGTGGTTTAGCAACAACCTTTCACTAGGAACTAAAAATTGAAAGAATAACTCATAAATAGGATCAATTGTATACATAGGGCATAGATCCTTATCAGTGTAGTGAATGTAAAAAGTGATAGAAAGTCCCCTTACCTCAGATACTTATTAACAGCAGCTCAGCATTATACTGATTTGAAGCCAAACTATTGGTTTTTCACCCACACTTTAATATGGGCCCAAATTCCACTGGATCTTTTCATCTCCTGATACATGCTTCCTTAGAGTAAATTCCTAGATGCTGAATTCTTTGTTGGTATTTTATGTTCACCACATTGCTCATAATAATCCACCTATGTTTTACTTAAAAATTATTTTTTGGTTTTTGCCTTTTTTTTAAATCAAGATTACATTTTGAAAGAAAATTTTAACAGCTTAACCGGAAAGATAATTATTTGCAATCATTCAGACTGGATCTGATGCTGACAGAAGAGATGTTTGGAGATATGGGACCAGTCTTGCAAGGTTTACTGAGAAGATTATAGAGTATGGAATCAAACAGATCTATATACACTACCTGGGCAAATTGGGATGTGTTTCATTTCTCTAGACCTCAATTTCTTAAATAATTTATAGGAATACCATATGTAGATGTGGTATCAAAATACTAGGCCTCAGTTTTTTATCTGTTTAAAATAAGTGATATAATGTAAGTACCAGGTTATTTTGAAGTGTAAATGAAATCTTATGTGAGGCATCAATATGTCTTGTACATGGTAATTATTCAATGAATTTTTATCTTATCTCCTTTCCTCTGAAAGGGCATCACAAAATATCCAGTTTTCTCATATTCGATTCAAATGGTCCCAAATTTGAAATATATCTAAGCTTAGTCATAATTAGTATTCAGTGGTTCAAACACTTCTCTCAGACATTTATCATGCTAACTCATCCTTCATAGGGTTTAGCAGTATGCAAAGTAGGCCTTACCATCTGATCCCCCAGGGAAGCCCAAAGTGAAAGTAGTTGCTTACTCGTGTCTGACTCTTTGCAACCCCATGGACTGTAGCCCACCAGGCTCCTCTGTCTTTGGAATTTTCCAGGCAAGACTACTGGAGTGGGTATCCATTCCCTTCTCCAGGGCATCTTCCTGACCCAGGGATTGAATCTGGATCTCCTGCAGTGCAGGCAGACTCTCTACCACCTGAGCCAGCAGGGAAGCTCCAATACGTTGGCCACCTAAAAAGAGCCGAATCATTAGAAAAGACCCCAGTGATGGGAAAAACAGAAGGCAGGAGGAGGAGGGGACAGCAGAGGATGAGATGGTTGGATGGCATCACTGACTCAATGGACATGAGTTTGAGTAAGCTCCAGGAGATGATGTAGGACAGGGAAGCCTGGCATGTTTTAGTCCATGGGGTTGCAGAGTCAGACATGACTGAGTGACTAAACAAAAACAACAAGGTGGGCTTGCTTATATCATCTTAGGGAGAAGATTCTGCCATTGTCCACATTTTACAGTTAAAAAAAAAAATGAGTTCAGAGAACACTCTTTAATGTGAAAATGATCTGATTCTTAAATTGACCTTGAAGATGTAGCAATTATCTTCCTTGCCAGTTGAATAACTTTTTAAATTTTCTTGATAAATAAATACTTTTTTTTCAAGTCTGATATTACTGATACTTTTAAAGATTGAGAACTTGACTAACTGATTTGTAAATTAATATTTCTCCTCCTTAAAAAATATTTTTCATATTTAGCAATGTTCTTAGCATAATATCTCTCCTCCAGGAACTGGATAGTTCTTGTGCTTTTATTTTGTTTGCATTTTTTAAAACAATGCATGCTTTTGCAGTACACTGAGACCTCTGACAGATAACATGACTTTCTTTATGCATATGGAAGCAATCAAACTAATTCACCAAAAAAAATTCTCTTTACGTGAGAAACTTGAGATTAGCATATTTTTCATAAATTCTAAACCATGCTTTGGTCATTTATTTTTTACTGTTTCTCCATAAACCTTTTCATCCAATCCATTAATCATGATTTTTAAAAGTCGTCTCCAAATTTCCATTGGGTCTGACTTTGTCTTTAGATAATGAGGTGTCCAGAACCCAGTTTATGTTTCAGGAAGTTTTAGTTGTCCAATAAAAATGAAATACCTATAACTTAACCCATTGCTTTAATCCATACTATGACAGTTTTAATTACACCCTTTAAAAGAGTTAAGTGTCTTCCTATTTCATTTCTGGATAAAAAATGAATCATAGAGATAAGAAATTATCATAGGAAAAGCTCTATGATAGAGATTTTGAGAACTCCTTATATTCTAAAACAAAACTTGAAAAATACTTGGATTTACCTTATGGTCTTGACCCCCAACATTCTTTATGAGTTTCCTTTTGTATTAACATATCCCAAATTTGTTCTCAGTCAACACTTTATCTCCAAAATACCTGAGGTTTCTTCTGTTTTTTGACCCATTCATCTTCTTCAAAGTCCCAAGAGACCCAAAGCCTTCTCAGATCATCTTCAGCTTCTAAGGACTCAGCCCTTCATTTTTCACCCCTCCTTCTTGTCTCAATGTTCTCATTCATGTACCTTCAGAGCCTTCTTTTCTCCTTCTACCGCAGCATCTTGTTTTGTTTTGTTTTGTTTGTTTAAGTAATGACATTTACTGATAGTTTGCATGGGTATGTGCTCAGTCACTTCAGTTGTGTCTGATTCTGTGTGACCCTTTGGACAGTAGCCTGCCAGACTCCTCTGTCCATGGGATTCTCCAGGCAAGAATACTGGAGTGGGTTTCCATGTCCTCCTTTAGAGGATCTTCCCCACCCACGGCTTGAACCCAGATCTCCAGCATTGTGGGCACATTCTTTACCGACTGAGCCACCAAGGATGGAACCTGAATCTCTTAGATCATCTACCTTGGCAGGTGGGTTCTTTACTACTAGAACCATCTAGAAAGCTTACTGAAAGTTTAATCTGTGCCAAAGTTTGTGTTTAGTTCTTTGCTTGTGTTACTTTTTTTAGCTTAACAATAGTCTTATGAGGTTGAGGAAACTGAAACTTCCAAAGATTGAGTTGTAAGTTAGGCTCCAGTCAGAAAAAGCACACCAATTGTTTTTAAAGAGATAATTCAATATAAGAAATTGTTACTTAGGCATAAAAAGTTATTACATAGGTAATTGAGCATTAAAACAGAGAAGGCAATGGCCACCCACTCCAGTACTCTTGCCTGGAGAATCTCAGGGACGAAGGAGCCTGGTGGGCTGCCGTCTATGGGGTCGCACAGAGTTGGATACGACTGAGCAACTTAACAGCAGCAGCAGAGCATTAAAAAGGAACACTGAGGTGGCAGGGAAGGAGCATCAGCAGGAAGAGGAGCTAAAAATCATTTTTCTGTAAGTGAGCAGCCACTGGTGCCTGTGAACTCTAGGGAAGATTTGGAGGAGCTGCTGACACTCGAACCTCTAGATAGTGCTTTCAGCCAGCTTGTGCTGATGTCTCTGAAGGTTAAAAAACTTTGGTCCATATTCAACTGCTTCTAAACAAACTGGTGCTGCCACAGCGAAGAAATAGCTTTGTTGGTGAGGCAGATAAAAACAGGAAATCCAACCTCAACTAAATAAGAAGCAAACTGGATGAAGAATATCCCTGACCTTTCTTCCAGCTGGTTGATTTGTTCTCCAATCTGTATCATGTTGGTAGAGCCTTTTAGGAAGCCAGGTGACAGAAGTATGGTTTGCAGAATTCCAGTCTCAGCCTCACAAAACAGTACAGAGCAATGACTTTTAAGATGAGAAGCAATAGTTTAATAATTGGTGTGCTCCACCTGCATACAGGCTTCCCTGGTGGCTCAGTCATTAAAGAATCTGCCTGCAATGCAGGAGACCTGGGTTCAATCCCTGGGTCAGGAAGACCCCCTGTATGAGGGAATGGCTACCCACTCTAGCATTCTGGCCAGGAGAATTCCATCAAGAGAGGAGCCTGGCAAGCTATAGTCCATGGGGGTTGCAGAGTCGGACACGACTGATTAACTAATGCTAACACCTACTCAACCTTTTCAGAAACTAAAACACCCTTCAACCTATATTATTTTTTAAATTTTATACTGGAGTATAGTTGATTAACAATGTTGTGTTAGTTTCAGGTGTATAGCAAAGTGATTCAGTTATACTTGTATCTATTCTTTTTCAAATTATTTTCTTTTGTAGGTTATTGAAGAATACAGAGCAGAACTCCCTGCCACTATAAACCATTAGTTAGTTCATTCACTAAGTCTGGGAATCTGTTTCCATTTTGTAAATAAGTTCATTCATATCACTTTTAAAAAGATTCTGCATATTTAAATTTCAACAAAAAACAATAGCAACATTAGATTCCAAGCAACATGATGCAACAATTTTTTGGTTCACAACTTCTTTTCAAAGTGCAAGCGGTCATTATATTCATCTCAGGAGAACAGTCATACACTATTTACTTTAGGGCTCTGTTACTTTATCTGAAATTCAACGATCATCCCATTGTTACATTTCTTATGTTGTGAAATTAGTGCCTTGGTGAGATATAATTTTATAAAGAGTATCCTGACAGTGTAGAAGTGTAGAAATCCATGGATACAGAACTAGCAGAACCTTCATGGGTAAGACCGTCTTTAAATTGTATGTCCACTCCAGTAAGGACATCAGAAAACAAGTGCCATACCTCCCTAACAGTCTGTGATTACCACTGACACAACACTCCTCACTCATCTGCTTTTGTCTCTCCTGACAACAACCAAATTCAAGGGTTTGATGCTCATAACCAACCCCAGAGTTACACTCCCTCTCAGCCCCACTACATATTAAGAGTTAGTATCAATTTTTAAATTACTTTGATCTCATTATATTTTCAATTTTAATAATGAAAATATTTTATCTTCATAATAATAAAAATATATAAATTCTACTTTTAAAATATTGTAAGTTAATGCAATCAGCCCTCATATTATATATCACATAAAATGACTATCATCTCCAAGAAAACCAACTTTTGGTTATATATTGAATGATAAAGAGCCCAAAAGTATCAAAGTACATCAAAGTATCAAATTTATTTTTTTACATTGTGCGATCATCAGTTGAAAAGCAAATTTTTTGCCATCTATTGTATGCCTGTCATGGAGTTAGTGTTTAGGATTCAAAGATACCTTTGCTTTCTAGGGCCTTGGTCTATGGCAGAAGGCAGGCAAACTGACTAAAATGTTCAATCCAGTTCAGTCGCTCAGTCGTGTCCAACACTTTGCGATCCCATGCCTCAGTACACCAGGCCTCCCTGTCCATCACCAACCCCCGGAGTTTACCCAAACTTATGTCCAGTGATGCCATCCAATCATCTCATCCTCTGTTGTCCCCTTCTCCTCCTGCCCTCATTCTTTCCCAGCATCAGGGTCTTTTCTAATGAGTCAGCTCTTTGCATCAAGTGGTCAAAGTATTGGAGTTTCAGCTTCAACATCAGTCCTTCCAATAAACACCCAAGACTGATTTCCTTTAGGATGAACTGGTTGGATCTCCCTGCAGTCCAAGGAATTCTAAAGACTCTTCACCATAGTTCAAAAGCATCAATTCTTCAGTGCCCAGCTGTCTTTATAATCCAACTCTCACATCCATACACGATCACTGGAAAAACCATAGCCTTGACTAGATGGTCTTTTGTTGACAAAGTAACTTCTATGCTTTTTAATATGCTGTCTAGGTTGGTCATAACTTCCCTTCCAAGGAGTAAGTGTCTTTTAATTTCGTGCCTGTAATCATGACTAAAATGTTATGAGTACATTATTACGAGTACACTATGAGCATTCTTGCATGTGTGCATGCTCAGTCATGTCTGCCTCTGCAACCTTGTGGACTGTAGCCTACCAGCTTCTTTTGCTCATGGGATTCTCCAGGCAAGAATACTGGAGTGGGTTGCCATGCACTCCTCCAGAGTATCTTCCCGACCCAGGGTTGAACTTGCATCTCCTGTGGGTCCTGCGCTGCAGGAGCATTCTTTACCACTGAATGTTTTTAGAGAAATGTTAATAAAGAGTTGTGTAAGGGGGAACACAGATCCTGACCCTGAATCTCATATGGATGCATAATAAGTTTCTGAATATATTACTAAACAAAAAAAATTGAACAGTGTTTGAAAAGTCAATAAAACATTATTCAATGCACTTACTGAAAATTCATTCTTACCTCTCTCATATAACATTTTTCTCGTCTTCTTATGCTATCAAGCAAACATCAAACCAGGCTCTATCATAATATTTCATCTAAGATATATTCTGTGAAAGTACCAGTCACTCAGTCATGTCCAACTCTTTGCAACCCCATGGACTATAACCTGCCAGGCTCCTCTTTCCATGAAATTCTGTAGACAAGAATACTGTAGTGGATAGCCATTCCTTTCTCCAAGGGATCTTCCCAACCCAGGGATTGAAGCCAGGTCTCCTGAAATGAAGGCAGATTCTTCGCCATCTGAGCCACCAAGGAAGCCCAGGATAAATCCTAGTAAATCTCTATTTTGAGTCTAAGACTGTGTTATTGATGGTGAAGAACACATGAATATACAAGAAAGCAGTTACATTCTCAAAATTTCCATCTGAGGGTAAAAGAAAATTATATCTGCTTGACGGGGAAAAACAGAAAGATAAAAATTAAAGAATCTAAGCTAAGGTAGAATTATGCAGAAAAACTGTAGCTTGGCCACAATATTATAAAGTTTTATTTAATTCCTCCTTGAGCTTAAATTCATGTTTTCATCTCCCTGTGCAAATACAGTAATCTTAATTTTTGATGTTCATTTTGAGTACTAAATGGAAAATAACCACATGATGTTAGTATTCAAAAACAATTTGATGATACTTCCAATTGCTAGGTATTTTATCATATTTAAAGCCTTATAGAGATCTTGTTTGACTAAGACCTTTTAAAAGTCATTTAACGATTTACTATTTAATATCCTTTTTATGCTGATCTTTATAGTATCTGAAGGCTTTGATACAAATCCCTTAATATTTAAAATGCTGTTGTTGTTTAGTCTGTAAGTCATCCTATCTCTTGTGACCCTTTGGCCTGTAGCCTACAGGTTCCTCTTCCCTGTGATTTCCCAGGCCAGAAGACTGGAGTGGGTTTCCATTTCCTTCTCCAGAGGATCTTCCCAACCCAGGGATGGAACCAGAAACCTGTACTGGCAGGTAAATTCCCCACTGTTTAGCTACCAGGGAAATCCTCCAAAATGCTGTTAACTGGCTTAGTAAAAATTAATAGTGCTTAACAGAGGATGAGGTGATTAGATAGCATCATCAGCTCAATGGACATGAGTTTGGGTAAACTCTGGGAGTTGATGATGGACAGGGAGGCCTGGCGTGCTGCAGTTCATGGAGTTGCAAAGAGTCAGACAAGACTGAGCAACTGAACTGAACTGATCAGTGATATAATATATTTTTTTAAGTATTTGCACCTTGAGGTTTCCCTTATTGAGATTTAAATGCTTAAGTAAGTAGTTAAATGTATTCTGTATTTTTCACTCTCCTCATCGTCAGTCTTCTCTTAATTCTTTTGAAGAGATACTAAATATATCATTTAAACACCGTGTATTCCCCAACACAATGATAGAAAGCCAATATCTAATCTATGATGTACTAGTATACAGGTTTTGGCAGGGTTGTTAATTTATATAACCCTCAGTTTCTTCATCCATAAAATCAAAAGAGTGATGGATTTTTTTTTAATTTTAAACTTTTTATTTTGTTGTACAGCCAATTGATGTATAGTCAATTAACAATATTGTGATAGTTTCAGGTGAACAGCTAAGGGACTTAGCCACACGTATGCATGTATCCATTCCCCCCTCAAACTTTTCTCCCATCCAGCCTGCCACATAACATCGAGCAGAGTCCCACATGCTGTACAGTAGGTCCTTGTTGATTATCCATTTTAAATATAGTAGTGTGTACACAGATATTTTGTAAGTAACTGTATTATATGAGTAATACACACAAAATGTTTTGCACCCTGAATGGAAAATAGTAATAGCCACCCAATACATGTCAGTTTCTTAATTTATTATGATGATTATTTTTGGTTGATTTTTCTATTATAATTAGAGTAAAGCAAGTCATGCCATGCTCAAATACCCGGGGTTTAGAATAAAGCAGAGAGAAGAAATGATTTATAAAGTATAGTAATAAAGAAGTAGCATGAACATGGAATTACGTATCACACTGCCTTTGTTTCTGCTGGATAAGTAACAATCATGTGCCCTCTGCTAGGTTAGAATTACTGCCAACTAAATTATAGTTGGCAGAGAGCTGCAGCTGCATTTATTCATACCAGAGGGAAGATGCCAAGTGTCCATGAAATAGACCTACAGAGGAGAACAACCCAAAGACTTTTCTTTCTACTTTCTTTGAATCTCTTTATACCTTCCACTTCTTTTAACTTGGTGATGTTCTTTCCTTTGATATATAAACCTGTATACATATATAAACACATATATTTAGTATTTGATATTAATCTTTCAAATTAAAGTTTTCTTACTTTAGAAATTGGTACCACTATTAGGAGAGAAAAGTATTCCTTTTAATACACTTAAATAGAGTAGTAATTGGTTAATACAGAAGCCTCCGCTGAGTAATTTTAACTCTTAAGTCACTACCACAAGCATTTATATTATAAATCTACTTTAAGGGAGATGCCAACGACAGGACTAGGAAAATGCACATTGCGTTATCTTATACAAAATGTTTATTTTTTTTTAAGAGTTGTTATGTGTGCTAAGTTGCTTCAGTCGTGTCCAGCTCTTTACAACCCTATGGACTGTGTTCTTCCAGGCTCCTCTGTCCATGAGAGTGTTCAGGCAAGAATACTGGGGTAGGTTGCTATGCCTTCCTCCAGGGGCTCTTCCAAACCTAGAAACTGAACCCTCATCTCTTATGTCTCCTGTGGTATGAGTAGAAGACTACTCTTAGCACAACCTGGGAAACTCAAAGAATCTTTAAGGATTTTTAATTGTAAGAAAGCTTTTTTTCTTAAACATGTCTCCTAAAAGGGCAGCTTGGATAATACTAGGCACATAAAACAGCCTCAATAAAAATGTGTTAATCAGTTGACTTCACTGATTTCTAAGTAGACAATTTCTTTCATTTGTCTATGAAATTTATTCCAAATAAATGTTTCATTTTTTATAAATCTTGGACTCATCAGTGTAGGAAAAAATATATATTACTTAATAAAAGCATGACCGAATATCTAAATACTCAAAATCAGGTGAATAAATGCTTCAACCACATATAATTTCAATTTGCTTCAACCATAACATGTGTAAACATACTTATATTTGTATCTATATGATCTTCTTTCTTTTCATGGATAAAAGTTTGTGTTCTTTTCCCAGATCAGTCCTTCATAGTCCATGGAGTTCTCCAGGTTAGAACACCGGAGTGGGTAGCCTTTCCATTCTCCAGGGGATCTTCCCAACCCAGGGATCAAACCCAGGTCTCTTGCAATGCAGGCAGATTCTTTACCAGCTGAGCCACAAGGAAAGCCCTTCTAAGTCATTGGTTGACATGAAAAAAGCAGCAGAAAATCTGAGTTTTGCCTCATGGCTCAAGTACCCCAGCTGAGGTCCTGCAAGGGAACACTTGCTTTCAGTTCTCACACTGTAAACAAATATACTTTCTTCAGTTTACTTAGTGCCACGTTTTCTGCTTTTTGTGTCTTGCGTTAGTGACTTCACTGTTTAAAGTGGCCGAAGCCTAGCATGCAGTGCTGTCTAGTTTTCCTAAATGCAAGAAGGCCATGATATGTCTTATGAAAATAATAGATAAACTTCATTCAGCCATGAGTTATACTGGTGCTGGCTATAAATTCAATATTAATGAACCAACAGTATATATTAATTAAGGTCTTTAAACAGAAACGTGCTTACTACAAGGTTATGTATTGTTTAGCTGATGAAAATGTGACCAGAGGCTCACAAGAACCTAGCTGGTATTTCTTTCAAGACAAATGATTCCGTATTCAAAGAGTCTCCCAAATCTCTCCATTTCTACCAAACTTTATCAGTGGTACCAGACCGAGCTTCCATCATCGCTTGCCTGGGATTCTTCCATGGCCCTCCTAGCTTCCCTGCTTTATCTCTTGTCTCCCAACAGCCTGTTCTCATTCCAGGAATCTAAAAATGTAAGGCTAATCAGGCAGCCTGCTGCTCAGAACTCCCTAAGAAAATTTTATAGCAGTTGGAATAAACTTTTCAATATAACCCTCAATGGTCCTGCCTTGGACTATCTCTTCCACCTCATTTCTTACCATCCTTTTCACACCTTTCACTTCAACCAGGTTCTAATTCTCAAACATCTGCAGCATGCTACAGTCTCTAGGCTTTGCATTTATTCTCTTCCCCTCTCTGGAACACTATTCATCTCTTTGTATGATTTGCCTCCTTGTGTCATTCAGTTCTCAGTTAAAATGTCACATTCTCAAAGATGACTTCCTGACTACCTAAAATAATAGATTTATATTACAAACTCTAACCACTTCATATACCTATTTTTTGTATCACATATTGTAATATGTTTATTTTTGAGCAAGTTCTTTGTTTTGTTTAGCACTGCCTCCTAACATCTAGATTGTCATCTCAACAAATATTTGTTGAATAAGTGAAAGAATGGATGATTTTCAATTGATTAAAAGCCCATTGCTTAAGTCTGTATTGTATAGCTAGCATAACATTTGATATTTTAAAAAATTATCCCATTTAATCTACATATGAACTCTTGTAGATTTACTCTATAATTATCACCTTTTATAAATAAAAATACTGAAGACCATGGAGTTTAAAGACACATTCACAAAGTTTAAAAAAATAGTACAGCATACTTTCAAACCTATGTCTGTGTAATTCTAAAGCATTTGCTCTTTTTTCTATATCATTCTACTACATAAAAAGCACATCAGCTAGGTTCAGGCCTTCTGAAATAAATAAATCAACTCTTTGTTATTATAAATACTAACACCAAGTTTTCTGATCAAAAGGGACAAGTAAGCCTGGCTTTACCCTATTAGATATTTGTCTGTTTATTCACCACCATTGAAGTATTTTTTTAAAGCTGGTCTCTTTGGGGGCTGTAAATCTCTGTTTGATATGTTCTCTCTGTAAGCCCACAAAGGAAACCAGCATTTACCTGATCTGAAATAATGAAAGTGCAGAAAAATCAATAATGGGAAAGAATAGTTGCCCTCAGATTATGTTTTCCAGAAATAACAGCAATGAAAAGGAAAAAGACATGGCCCACTAAGATGCCACTATTTTATATCAACCTGATATAAAATACTTGAATTTGCTCTCTGTGTAAAATTGGCCTATTTCAGCATTAACTTGCTGTAAAATGTACCCAAGGTTCACATATGCCTGTCTTTGATGTTATAAGATCTATGGGAGTAAGACATAGAAATTTGGAGTCCTGGGTTCCAGTCCTAGGTAGATCTTTTTGAACTTTCTGAGGAATGATGTTAAGTCTATTTAGCTATAAATTAAATAAAGGGCCAAGGTAAAGTTCAAAGAACTAGAAAGGCCTGAGAATAAAGAAGAATGTAGAGTTGGAAATAGGAAGAAAACCTAATAAGTAATTCAGAATTTTATGCTTTGACATGTTTCGTATAATTTCATCTTCACAATGACCCTTCCAAATAGTCATACTTAGCCCCACACTGTATGCAAGGAATACTAAAAAGTGGATAATTTCATCCTACAACTGGGATTTTCATTGTCCATCACTTACTCATTTCAGATAGTCTGTGTATGACTGTGGATGAAACTTTATACTCCACAATTGTAAGGATTAAAGAACAACACTGTTGCTTTTGTTTTCATTCTAAAGACTATTTTGATAAGGTTTGAGTCCTCTATATGCAAATACTAAGATAGAACGAGTTGCACCCAGACATGATTGATGGGAGGACATGCTTATGAAACATAAATGGCAGATGAAGCAGATTTAGACATGGTAAATCTCCCTAGAGCAAACCAGACCTGATGCTTGTGAAAGCAGAAAGGAAGGAGGACTGATTAGGTCAGAAAAGTCCCAACTGCAGTGCAGCTCTGGGAAAGTCCCAGCCCCACGGGAATACAGGTCAGAAGACCCCTGCTTCGGGCAGAAAGGGACTTGTTCCATCACCCCCACCGTGTTGTTTATCAGAAGGAGTGAAGAGCTTGAGGGAGCAGGGAGCATCAGTGTGAATGCTTATGCAGGTCCCAATGTACAGTGATTGGGGATTGCCAGTTAACTACATTCCTTATAGCAAGTCCTCTTTAAGGGAATCTAATGGGTGTACCTCCAGAGCCACTAGAGGTCTCAGTAAGCATATTAATATCCACATTCTAAAAGTAATTATGACACTAACATAGAGTTTGGTTTTCAGTTCGTTGTTCTCCACACTATACATTATTTTATTCATAGTCATGACTTTAAATATTAAATACAATGATGAGTTAATCCAGACCACAGAATCAGATCTCAGTTACAAATTTGGCAAGAATGAACACTCAGACTAGGTTTAAAATTGTTTTCAGTTCTGTTTTATTATTTAATCATAAAAATAGCAAAAAATATATACAAGACAAAGGAATCTAAAAAATGGACAGATTTGTCATTTTCATTATTCCCTACATCCAGAGTATTGAGGAAACTCAATTATTTTAGCCACTAACATAGAAGAGACCAAAACTGAGCTTGCTGCCATTGGGTCATTAGGCTAGGATAAAGGTCTTGTTAACACATATACAAAGAAACTTTTAGTCTTCTATATTCATATACTTCTGCCCCCTATTATATACTGCTTCATTAGGCTTACAGTATGGCTAACCCTGGCCTATCAAAGATTATACCACCTACATTTGTTTTTCTAGGTCTCTCTTGTAAGAATACTTTTAACTATCTATCTACAGGATAAATTCCCATATCCAGGCTTTTCATATAAGACTGAACTCATCACCTTTCCCTGTGATTTTTTCTTCCTGTATTATCAGTCTCAGTGCCACTATTATCCATGCAGTCTGCTAAGATGTATATATTAATTTTAGGTTTTTATAAAATGGAGGAACTCTAACAGCAAATTATAAAATGCTTAGAGTATCACGAATCAAAGCATGATTCTTTTCTCTTTATATTCTTGTGGTTTATATGGATAACTGCATGTTTCATGATAATAGTTATATGGTAAATATCCAGCGTTTTTGAAAATGTTTAAAAGTTGTATCTCAAATTAACTAACACTGTCTGACATATTAGGGCTTACCTGATAGCTCAGTTGGTAAAAATATGCCTGCAATGCAGGAGACCCAGGTCTGGTTCCTGGGTCAAGAAGATGAGCTGGAGAAGGGATAGGCTACCCACTGCAGTATTTTGGGGCTTCCCTTGTGGCTCAGTTGGTAAAGAATCCACCTGCAATGCAGGAGACCTGGGTTCAATCCCTGGGTTGGGAAGATTCCCTGAAGAAAGGAAAGGCTACTCACTCCAGTCTTGCATAATTTTACTACTTTGCCACTCATATTTGCAGCTCAGACTTGCCTTGATTCATGCTATTATCTTTAAAGTGTTAGTCACTCAGTACAGTCATGTCCAACTCTTTGTGACTCCATGAAATATAGCCCACAAGGCCCCTGGGTCCATGAAATTCTCCAGCAAGAATTCTGAAGTTGGTGGCCATTTTCTTCTCCAGGAGATTTTCCCAACCAAGGTGTCAAACCCAGGTCTTCTGTATCACAGGCAGATTCTTTACCATCTGAGCTACCAGGGAAGTCCTTTATCTTTAAAGGAGGCAGTATTTAACATATATGTTGGTGATAGGACAGAAAAAAGACATACAAGTTTCTCAATAAGATTGAATAATAAACTGAAACAAACAAGATGGCATTTATGGGATAAATAAACATTGTTCTCCTTGGTATGAAAGCAATGTCTTACATGGGGAGGGAAACTGGTATTCTGGCAATATGATACCAATGTTATCATTATCACCTTCTATATCATCATACCTCTTATATGTCTTCTCTGTGGCTGGCACTGTGTTATGTTATATATAGGTATATATTATTTTAAGTACTCTCCAAAAACCCTATGTGGTAGTTTCAGCATCATGTCTGTTTTACAGATTAAGAAATGGACGCAAAGAGATGAACAGTAACTTACAAAGTTTACACTCAAAAAGAGTTGGAGCTAGGATTAAATGTATGTCATTTGACTCAGGGCCTGAAATCTTGTGGACTCTGACAGATAATTGAGTTTCAGTTATGTTACAGCTGCCCCCAAGACAAATGAGATGATAGGCTACATTACAGAAGTAAATGAAGTGATGAGGACACAACTTCTGAGTGGTTAGGTGTATTGTCCATATTGTGACCCAGTGTCATGTGGCTCAGGCAGGGTTGATGCTAGGGTGCAGCACAGCTCTAATCATTGTAAATATGCTGCCTTCAGCACGATGCCACATCCAGCGTAACTGGCATCTATTTGGGGTCTTTTCCATATTATAAGGTTCTCAAATGAATC
>SJYV01019635.1:0-37430 GCA_006410875.1 Neotragus pygmaeus
CCTGTGGCCACTGCTGAGTTTTCCACATTTGCTGGCATATTGAGTGCAGCACTTTCACAGCATCATCTTTCAGGATTTGAAACAGCTCAACTGGAATTCCATCACCTCCACTAGCTTTGTCCGTAGTGATGCTTTCTAAGGCCCCCTTGACTCCACATTCCAGGATGTCTGGCTCTAGATTAGTGATCACATCATCATGATTATCTGGGTCGTGAAGATCTTTTTTGTACAGTTCTTCCATGTATTCTTGCCACCTCTTCTTAATATCTTCTGCTTCTGTTAGGTCCATACCATTTCTGCCCTTTATCAAGCCCATCTTTGCCTGAAATACTCCCTTGGTATCTCTAATTTTCTTGAAGAGATCTCTAGTCTTTCCCATTCTGTTGTTTTCCTCTATTTCTTTGCAGCCTAAGAAAACAGCCAAAGAGTAAAGCACGTGCATCATCTGCCACATTCCTTTCTGGTTGAGGCGGGTTCCGAACACACACTTGACAGGTTGAAGTCAGCGTCCAGCAGACGCCGGGCAGCTGCTGCTCTTCGGGGGCTGTGCTGGCTGAAGGTCAACAAGTGGGGCGCACCTTGTCCACCAAGTTCAGTCCAGCCGAGCTCTCTGCTGGGCTCTTTGCGGCTATGGCCAGATCGTTTCACAAAACCAAAGCCTCTGACAAATTCATACATTTGATCTATATGATATGAGGTCATTTAAAGTATTGTTTGGAAGGAACATAAAATTGTATTTTTTGCTATAATTTAAACTATGCAAATAGCTCTTCGTATATATGGACAAAAATTGATAGGAACTATGGAAACTATGAAGATCAATTGTTGAGGCATCTATTTCATTTATATTTCCAGAATTATTTCTTGATTATAATGTTCCTTCAATACATTAACCTTTTATCCATATGGTTTTAAATCTACTCTGAATTTTCCCTTCTGTTTTGGATTGAAAAAAATCTGAATAATAAATAGTAAGATTTATTATCATGTAAGGAATTTTGTCTAAATTATTTCTTAATGTCATTTTAGAATTAGAATTCATTTAATGAGTGAACCGAATTAACAGGACCCACAACTCTGCTTCTATCTCCAACTTTTGCTTGGATTTCAAGGACACACACACATATACATCAATCCAATTACACACCCTGGCCTTTGGTTTTATAAATAAGTCTTTCAACCCCAAAATTAAAGCTTCTTATAATAGATTTCTTTCTGCATGGGGGTTGAGAGAAGGGCACATATAACTCCAAATCTACTCTTCTGTCCTAAGAAAACTGATACCTATAGATTTTGCTCACGAAGTCAAGTTCCAACTTTAGACACTTCCTCCGTCCAGCCAAAAGATTTAGTAGTAAAGAAAGTATTACAGTACCCCCACACTCCTAGGTCATATCTTAGAACACAACCAGAGAGATGGTGATGAACAGGGAGGCCTGGCGTGCTGCAGTTCATGGGGTCGCAAAGAGTCAGACACGACTGAGCGACTGAACTGAACTGAACTGAACTGAACATTAAAATTGATTGTCTGTGTTTCTATTTCCACCACAAAACTGAGACTAATTTTAGAGGATAAATTTCTTACATTTTTAATTATACACACAGTGTCTAGAGTGGTGCCTGACTTCTGAACAGGGGCTATTAAGTGAACAGAAGCAAGTGCAAATAGAAATCATGAGTTGTTAAGGCCCTACTCAATGACTGGTGATTATAATCAACGGTACTGTCTACAAAGTTCCGAGAATGTGTTAAGCACTTTGTATGCACCATTTTCTTGAATCCTCATCTCAACTTCATGTAGTTGGTACTATTAGTTCCCTCACTTTGCAGGTGAGGAAACAGATTCCACGAGGTAAATTATTTGCTCAGTGACTCATGAATAGAAAATGGTCTAGATTCAAACTCGGACATTTTAACTGTGTTTTACCCAGTATTGCAAGCTATCTTTAGAGTTAAGGACAGTGTTCTCTGGGACCGTATGGAATGTTCTATTTCCTCTTTATCTAGAAGAGGCACAAAGAACAATAAGAAAACATATTCTCTGTCAGTTTGTAGACTTCATGTTCTCAGGGCTTGTTCCGTTTTTGAGGTCGTGGAAAATACAACAGAAAGTCACTCCCTGCGGCTCTGGGCTCAGGAAGGTTCTCCAGATCTCACCTTCCTTTCTTCTGCCCCTGGCCAAGGTAGACCCTGACCCTCCATCTGGACTCTACACTTCACGTTGCTCCCAACTTTGACTCAATAGCCTGGTTCCAGAATGCCTCTTCTTTACTGCTTCTGAAAGCCCACGGGCCAACGTGCCGGCTACACCAGGTGCCACAGCAGAGACCTAGACTGGGGCCTGCGGTGAGCCCAGAAGCCACCACCGCCCTCACCCTGAACGCAGCCTGCAGACACCCCCAGGGAAGGGCGCCAGCCACCTGGAGTCGCGTAGTGTTCTTTGGAATGTTCAGGTGACCAGAAACTCATTAGCATTCTCTCTGACCCTCTCCAAATTTTATCCCTCACTTCCAAAGAATCAGTAATAATTCTTAAAAACCAGGTCAACCATAAAATGTGTATATACCAAGTTTTTATTATACCAAGCATAAACTCCAGACCAAGAGTTTGTTGGAATGTAGATTCTTGAGCCCTACCCAAACATGGAATCAGAACCTTCATTTTAGCAAACCCTAAGTGAGTTTTTGCATATTAAAGTTTGAGAAGCCCTGCAGTAGGAGGTAACTACTCTTTACTGAACTTCTGAAATATTTTCCACATTCTTATCCTTACAAAATATGTTTTTATTCCTAATAATTCCTTCAGTTCATTACAACATATTTCATACATTTCTCTGTATAGCTGGTGGCTGGGTGGGGGGTGGGGTACAGCCAATAACACAAAGCAAAATCACCTTTACCATACTATCTGGATCTTTACTTCTGTCCAGCCTGAGAATTTTATTGAGTCAAGGGTCCTATTCAGAATGTCGCTATTCTGTGCTCTAGCCTACTTTTCCTCACAGACAAAGCCTTTGTTCAAGGCAAGGAATGTATTCTATTCATATTTGCAGCCTCAGAGGCTGCCATAGCTTCTGATACATGGAAGTGACATTAATATTTGCTGAATGAATGAATGACTGCATTACCTTGCATATACTTATTTTTCTGAATTAACACCGTTTTAAGATTGCATAACCCTGTGAAGTAGATGTCTTGTCTTACCCATCTTTGCTTCTCCCTCTGACATCTAGCTGTGTGCCTTACATGCAGTTGGTGCCTCATGAATATTTATTGAGTTGAACTGATTTGTTCACTGGGCATGAAAGCCAACAGGACGTTTACCAGATTAGAAGATGGGATGTGAAAGCGTAGCCGAACCTGTCATCAAGTAAACACGATGGAGAAAGCATCAGTGAGAACAGAGTGATTATTGTCATTAAAACATAATAGGGTGAAAGCTTTCCCAAGGGAAAAGAAAAGGATAGGACATTAATTTTAGTGACTTTGTGAGTTCAGGGTTATTTCTTAACTCAGATGTGTTATGTAAATAAGACAAGCTCCCTTCTTTAAAATACAGTATAGAAAAAATATTTTTAAATGTATACATTATATATAACTAAATCACATTTCTGTACTGCAAAAATTAAGACAATACTGTAAATCACCTATACATCAATAAAATAAATATATAATATGAAAATGTGTGATGTGAAAATGTCATAGATATTTTCCTTTCTGCATAAATCGGAGTAAGGATATCATGCCTTGTGCAGAGTGGTATGAAGATCAAACAAGATTCTATAGACAAAGGGCTCAACGCAGCTCTCGGCACTTATTAGGTGCTAAATAAATCTTCATTTCCTTCCTCTTCACTGAGTAAACCAAATGCGTTTATTATACCCCACTCATTCATGTATGCATGCCACTTTTAGTGGAGGTATGCTATGAAATCAAGAAAGATTCCAAAGAGGAATGGCACTTGTTTCAAGCCCTGAAGGACAAAGAAGATTTCAACAAATAGAGGAAAAGAAAGGTAATTCAGTAGAATAAAAAATACATAATATTTTGAGAAGTCCTTAAGAAAAGGAAGTACACTAAAATATGAGGTTAAGGTGCCACGTCACTTAGTCGTGTCTGACTCTGCACTCCTATGGACCGTCGCTGGCCAGGCTGCTCGGTCCACGGGCTTCTCCAGGCAGGAATACTGGAGTAGGTTGCCGTGCCCTCCCCCAGGGGATCTTCCCAAGCCAGGTATCGAACCCACGTCTCCTATGTCTACTGCATTGGCTGGTGGGTTCTTTGCCATTAGTGCCACCTGGGAGGCGCATGAAGTTGTTAATTTGGAGAAAAACAGTGAATTCAAGTTGAGAAGACGTGGCAGCATCACCGCGCTGGGTGTGTTTCGAGCACAAGGCCAACTAGAGGGTCGGGATAGAAGGTGAAGCCACAGCAGCAGGCACGGCTTCAGCACCGGAACGAGCATGCGAGCCTCGCGGGCCCAGCTGCTGAGAGCACCGAGGGCCTCCGGCGCCGCCTGCGGCCCCTCCGGTCTCTCGATGATCTCCTCGATGCCCACGTCACCGTGACGGCCTTGTGTGACCCGAATTTACATTTTCAGTCCAGACCTCTTCCCTGAGCTCACAGCTGTAAGTTCACATCACACAGCTGCTTAAGGACAGCCCCTCGTGGAAACATCACAGACACACCTCAGCTAACAATGCAAGATTACCCTTGTCATCTGCCCCAGTATTTCCTCAAGTCCAGTTAACTACCATTATCCACCCAGTCCTTCAGACCCAATACTTGAGATACATCCTTGACTTCTCCTTCACCTTTATCATCTATATCCAGTTGTAAAATTTTCTAGAATCAACCCTTGCTCAGGGCAATATTGTCTGTCCCCTGGATGAATGTAAAAGACTCCTAACCACTCCTCCACTTCTGCTTTTCCCCCTCTCCAGTCTATTCTCCACGGGGAAACAAAAGTAATTTAGTTGAATTATCAATCTGAGTTCATTACTTCCCTGTTAGAAATCCCTCAGTGGCTCTATTGTACCCGGAGCAAAATTCCAACTGCTTACGACGGCCTGCAAGGCCCTGCACACTTTGGACCACAGTCACCTGCGTCTTCATTTGCCACCACTCCCCCTGGATCACTGCGCTCCAGTCTCACTCTGCTCACGTGAGCACCTGCACACAGGCACGTCCCTCTTCCTGAAGACCCCCGTCCCCTTCCCCCACCAACGTGACTAACACCACTCCCTGTGCATCAAGTGCGTAATGCTTGACGCAATACCTGTCCCCCCAGGAGGATGGCACAGGAGCCCTCTCGACCCTCTGCACCGGTGGACAATGCCTGGCAAGTAGTAGCTGCTCAACAAAGACCCGAGTAAAGAGGGGTAGCAGGATCCCAGCTGTGCAGGATCCTTCTGACGTCAGGCGGGTGGTTGTCCTAGACAGTCCAAGGACCATATTCAGAATGTTATTTCCAACTTAGATGAGGGCCAGGCCTGAATGTCATAAACAGAACAAAAGAGAGATGGAAACAGTGAACACTAATATTCATCCTCATACCCTGAACTAAAATGAAAGCCCATCACAGAGTATCTTTGCATAAAGACATGGGATGCAGCAGAAGAATTGCCCAACACTGGGGCTACAGAGAAAGGGGTTTTACTTGCCCAGATTTTCATGATTCTAAAGCCTCCACCATTCCCCTTGAGAAAGAGACTATGAAAATGCAGCCTACATTTCAGGACTTTACAAAGCTATCCAATACATAACGACTGCCTAAAAGCCTCTTTTCACTGCCTTAGAAAAGTGTGCAGAGAAGTTTGCAAAAGCCTTTTAATCTACCTCGAGAGAGAAACTTGTCCCTTTAGAACCACCATTATTTCCTGTGTTACATCTGATGCAAGTGAAGCTAAAGAGAAATATTTAGTAATGTAAAATAAACCCACCAGTGCCATTCAGTATTGCTATTGCTTCAGGTCTACTTCTGAAAGTTCGTTTCTTACAGGAATATTTTTTGATGGGGGTCTTTATAACCACAGCTTTCCTGGCTCAGCTGGTAAAGAATCCACCTGCAATGTGGGAGACCTGGGCTCAGTCTCTGGCTTGGGAAGATCCCCTGCAGGAGGGCAGGGCAACCCACTCCAGTATTCTTGCCTGGAGAATCCCAGGGACAGAGGAGCCTGGTGGGCTGCAGTCCACGGGGTCACAAAGAGTCAGACACGCCTGGGCGGCTACGCACAGCACAGATAGCCACGGGCACTGATCGCTCGGTGAATATACCATAATCGTGACATTTGAAGAAAAAGGCATAACAAGCTAAAAATTTGTTGATAAAATTCTAGCAAACTAAAAATTTGTTGATAAGCTGTTTTAAAATCATTTTGGGGCTTTGAGTTTCTATGGCTAACTATGCTTCTAAAAAGCCACACAAATGAAACATCAGGATACGTAATAGATCCTCATTCCCACCCGTTGCTCCAGGGCCACATCAATATCACTGAAGGAATGGTATTTTTAAACTAGGAAAAAGGCAAGCAAAAACTGTTCAGAGTTCCTGTGAGTTGAGCAAATACTTATCTAGTGACCTTGGCTGACCTTGACTGCTCTGCCTTAGTTGCCCCATCTTTCAAATGAGAAGGGTCAGCCAAGTGATCGTTAAGGCCTCTTGCTCTTGGAAAAGTATCTCACAGTTTAAAGAGAAAAGTAGGCATTTAAAATAAAAAAAAATAGAAAATAACTGTCATACAACATGATGTGCACAGTAAAACTGAGGGGAAATTAAGCTACCTCCCCTGGGGGTCTTGGGGAAGAAAGTCTTCAACAGGAAAGAAATAGCTCTTTAGCTGAGGTCCTGAGGGACAAATAGGAGTTGACTAGAATGACAGATGGAGAAGGCGATGGCACCCACTCCAGCGCTCTTGCCTGGAAACTCCCATGGACGGGGGAGCCTGGTGGGCTGCAGTCCATGGGGTCACGAAGAGTCGGACACGACTAAGTGACTTCACTTTCACTTTTCACTCTCATGCATTGGAGAAGGAAATGGCATCCCACTCCAGTGTTCTTGCTGGAGAATCCCAGGGACGGGGAGCCTGGTGGGCTGCTGTCTCTGGGGTCACACAGAGTCGGACACGACTGAAGCGACTTAGCAGTAGACAGAAGTGGGAGAGGCATGCTAGGCAAGAGAAAATCTGGGAAAAGACCTAGAGGGCTGAAGCATCAGTGGTCCCATGAAGCAGCAAGGGTGTTGTGGTAGATGGAGCAGAGCACGCCAGCAATGGGGCTGCAGGAAGTGAGCTTAGCAAGCTAGGCTGGGACCAGGAGGGTTGGTTTATAGTGGACAGAAACGAGGCAGGGCAGAATGGGCATTGAGGGACCCTAAGGAAGAAAGAAAACAAGAGTTTTGTATTCTCGAGTAACAACAGAGGATGCACAGAAGGTAGTGTGAAGTTGTGTAAGGATGAGTGATGGTGACTAAGAAAACCTCCTTTTTTGACCGTGCCGTGTGGCTTGCAGGATCTTACTTCATTCCCCAACCATGGGTTGGACGCGGGCCACGCAGGGAAACCATGGAGCCCGAGCCACTGGACAGCTGGGGAACACCCCTGGAAAGGCATTTTTAACACACACACACATAAACCTGTATTGTCAGGGCTTAAAAGTGGTTAGAAGTGGTATTTAAGAGACAGGGTAAAGCTGATGACAACTTTCATAGGAAAAAAATACAACAAAAATGCTAACACACTTGGCTAGCAGGAATGCACAATGGTGCAGTCTGCTGGTTTCTCAAAAGATTAAATACAGGTACAGTACGACCCAGCAATTCCTAGGTACATGCCCAGGAAAATGAAAACATGTTTACCAAAACAGTGTATAGGAATGTTCAGAGCAGCATTATTCGTAACAGGAAAATGTGGAATTAGTCCAAATGTCTATCAACTGATGAATGGATAAATAAAATGCAGTAGAGCCCTATGGGAGTTGGTGATGGACAGGGAGGCCTGGCGTGCTGCGGTTCATGGGGTTGCAAAGAGTCGGACACAACTGAGCGACCGAACTGAACTGAACTGAGAGCCATACAGTGAAATACTACTTGACAATCTAAAAGAAGCGAAGTCCCAATGCTACGAGATGAATGAAGCTTGAAACTGTATATTGCGTGGCTTTACCTGCATGACGTGTTTAGAATAAGCAAATCCATTGAGACAGTAAGTATTTGGGTGGTTTCATAGAGCTGGGAAGCGGAGGAGAAATAGGGGGTGACTGCTAATAGAGTTTCTCTTTAATAATGAAAACATTCTAAAAGGGACTGTGACGATGGCTGCCCAACTCTGGGAATATACTGAAAACCACTGAACTGTCGCTTTAAAAAGGATGAACTGCATGGTATGTGGATTATATCTCAATAAAACTGTTATCTAAAAAGTGCCAGGGGGACCCACCCCAGCTTCAAGGTCCTCAAGGATGAGACACATGCCTTGATGTAGTAGGAACTCAGAAAAATATTGAAGAAAAATCACATGAACGGGTCAGAATGAAAGAGAAAACATTTCATTACGATGCCAAGGACTGCACAATCTTTTAGCCTTTGGCTGTGCACCTAGAAATAAGAATTATCCAGAAAATTCCTGAACGATGGCGTCTGCTCTCTGTTCCTCCTCTCAGAGCTCAACCAGCAGCAAGCTCTGCCTGTTCCCCCATCAAATCACACAGAGAAAGTGCATCCCGAAACCTGCCCTTCTAATTGAGCCTGGTGACCAAGCCCTCTTTCTCCTGCGTGATGCTGAGGGCTGAGCAGAGGGGTAAGAGGCAGGTGTGAAAGCTGGGTTGTTTGTTCTGCTGGTTTAATAACTGGTTGCTTGGTTTTTTAGTTAGTTTGAATTGGTTTGCTATGATTTGCTTTTTGGAGGCAATGAAAACTATAAGAATGATACACACCAGATTGTGAAGTGTGGTTACTTTTGAAAAGGGGGCTGAAGTTTGGAGCAATGTTCCAAGTGGGGAGACTTGTGACTTATCTGTGTTAGAATTTTTTTAATTTATTTTAATTGGAGGCTAATTACTATACAATATGGTGGTGGGTTTTGCGGTACATTGACATGAATCAGCCATGGGTGTACTTTTTTGTAAAAAGAACACATACATACACTACTATTAGCTTTGTTTTTTAAATATTTAAATGGACCTAACCAAAAAAGAAAGATTTTAATTCAGTTAGATTTTAATGTTCTTGGTACTGCTTCTGCTGTATCCCAGAGGTTTGGTTTTTTCATTTTTATTTTATATTGGAGTATATTTGATTAACAATAATATGTTAGTTACAGGTGTACAGCAAAGTCATTCAGTTATACTCATACAAGTATTCATTCTTTTTCAAAATCTTTTCCCATTTAAGTTACTACAGAATATTAAATCAAGTTTCTGGTGCTAAACAGCAGGTCTTCGGTGGTTACATACTTTAAATAGAGCGGCGTGTACATGTCAGTCCTAAACGCCCAATCTCTCCTCCTCTCCCCCAACACTTTGCCCTCGGTAAGCATAAATTCATTCGCTAAGTCTGTATTTCTGTTTTATAAGTAAGTTTACTTGTATTTTTTTAGATCCTGCATATAAGCAGCGTCGTGTGACTGTCTTTGTCCGACTTACTTCACTTAGTACGGTTGTCGCCGGGTCTATCCATGTGGCTGCATACCATCGCTATGGTTTTGCTTTCACTCACCTTAAGATATGTTCTACCCTCCCTTTTATTTCCTGTTCGACCCACGAAATATCCAAGAGTGTGTTATCTAATCTCCACGTATTTGTAAATTTTCCAGTTTTTCTTTTGTTATTAATTTATATTCTCATTCCATTGTCTACTGTGGTCAGATGTATTTGATATGAAGAAAATCTATTCTTTAGAGGGATTTAGACACAGATGATCACCAATTGCATAAGCCTTGCTTCATTGCTTGAAAATAGAATCACTAAAAGCATTTCTCCTACAACAAGAGTTTCCCCAAGTATAGCTTATGAAATGAATTTAGGTGATTCATAAAACAAGTTCTCTTTTAATATTTATGCATCCATTTCAATATGAATTAGAAAACAAAGTTTTCTATTTAAGGCAGTGACTTCAATTTTCTTTCTACAGAATATTTTGAGTTTTAAAAATGACTCCATCAAAAATATTAAGTACAAAGTCAGACAAAGACAAATATCACATGATATGGCTTACATACAAAATGTAAAAAGGTGATACAATGACCTTGTTTATAAGACAGAAACAAACTCAGATTTCAAACACAAGCTTCCGGTTACCAACGGGAAAGGACGAGGGAGAGGAATTAATTAGGAGTTTGTGGTTAATATTACACACTACTATACATAAGATACACAGTCAACAAGGACCTGCTGTATAGCAATGGGAACTCTGCTCAACATTGTATAATAACCTACATGGGAAAAGAATATGGAAAAGAATGGTTATATATACACATAAGTGAATAACTTTGCTATTCACCTGAAAACCACACAACATTGTAAATCAACTTATACCCCAAAATAAATAAAAATCAAATTAAATTTCAAAACCAAAACACATTTAAGGAATGATGAGCTATAATTTATATTTTATATAGTACTAAAACATTGTCTATAATAAAAAATATTAGGTACATATGAGTATAGCTGATGAAAATATCATGAAGGTGAAAATAATGGCTGAGTTACTGATATTGAAGCTTCAGCTGCACATGCTAGAGGAGTCACTGATGCTGCAACGTAAAGAAAGTTATCATAAGATTTGGCCCAAAGCTGTAACTTGATGTCTACTCAGTGCTCACTAATTTAATCCAATTTTAAAACAGGTTGTGCCCTAGGCTGCTTACATGATCTTATTCCGCTGATGTGCTCAGTCACGTCCGACTCTTTGCAGCCCATGGACTGTAGCCCACCGTGTTCCTCTGTCCATGGAATTTTCCAGGCAAGAATATTGGAGTGTGTTACCGTTCCCTCCTCCAGGGGATCTTCCTGACCCAGGGATTGAACCAGGGTCTCCCGAGTTTCAGGCAGGTTCCTTACCGCCGTGCCACCGGGACACCGAGGAGAGACGTACACCGCCCTCCGTTTGCTCGTCCACCAACTCCCGTCACAGTGGAGTCCACAGGTGGCGAGGGGGCCGGCTGGCCAAGTCAGAGTGGAGCAGGCAGCTCTAGTGTCCACAAGAAGTTCAGTTTCACCTGCTACACCAAGGGTGACCCAAGGCTCCGCTGGGGTAATGAAAGTCGATCCAGTGGGATCTGGATTCAGGCAGGCACTCGGGCCCGTCAGTCAACGTGTGGGCACTCATCCGACTCGTTCACAAAGAACAGGGACTGGCCGGGGTTGCCTTTTGGGAGTCCCCCGGGAGGGCGCTCAGGGCTTTCCCCCTTCCAGCGGCCCTTTTTCTGACAAAAGCACATCAGTTCAGGCCAGGGGGCTTCTGGTGGTCTGTCCAGTCCTTCAGGGGCCCCTCGAGGTGGTGGGTGAATCAGAACAGCCAAGAACTGCACTTTCTTCATTAGCCTGAGAAGAGCTGACTCATTGGAAAAGACTCTGATCCTGGGAGGGACTGGGGGCAGGAGGAGAAGGGGACGACCGAGGATGAGATGGCTGGATGGCATCACGGACTCAATGGACGTGAGTCTGAGTGAACTCCGGGAGGTGGTGATGGACAGGGAGGCCTGGCGTGCTGCGATTCGTGGGGTCGCAAAGAGTCGGACACGACTGAGCGACTGAACTGAACTGATCCCTATTGGCCTCCTCCTTCAAGTCTTGGTCGTTACAGACCCTGAAGGCCTCCTCTACCAAGGCTGACGATGGGATCTGGGGCCCAGCTCAAGCTTTTGTGATTTTCCATGGATGCCAGGAGTGATAAAATGAGCCTGAGTGATAACACAGCCGGAGTGATAACATAGCCGGAGTGATGACGTAGCCTGAGTGATAAACTGCATGGCGATAGTGTCCCGCCCTCTGTGGACTCAAGTCTATACAGGTGTGATTCCTGAATGCCTCTCACCACCTGACTCAGGAAGACTACTGGGTTTTCATCTTTTTCTTGCGCAACCTCTCCTACCTAACATGGTATAATGTTCTTTAAAAAGTCATACATTCACTAAGCCTGTAGCTCAGGCATTGCAAAGTATTAATACAGGAAAAGTGAAACATAACCATGTGAGGAACTTTCAATAGATTCAAAGGTCTGCAGCAGTTTTACTTGCAACAGTCAAAAACTGTGAACGCAAATACGGATAAACAGATGAATGGACAAACAGTAGTATATCTACAGAACATACTTCTCATCAATATAAAAAACATATTTCACATAAGGGTACCTGAGAGAAAAGTAGAAACACACCATGACTTCAATCATATAAAATTTTAGACAATTAAAACTTAGTTCAGTTCAGTTGCTCAGTCATGTCTGACTTTGTGACCCCATGAATCGCAGCACGCCAGGCCTCCCTGTCCATCACCAACTCCTGGAGTTTACTCAAACCCATGTCCGTTGAGTCAGTAATGCCATCCAACCATCTTATCCTCTGTCATCCCCTTCTCCTCCCGCCCTCAATCTTTCCCAGAATCGGGTCTTTTCAAATGAGTCAGCTCTTCGCATCAGGTGGCCAAAGTATTGGAGTTTCAGCTTCAACATCAGTCCTTCCAATGAATATTCAGGACTGATTTCCTTTAGGATGGACTAGTCAGATTTCCTTGTAGTCCAAGGGACTCTCAAGGGTCTTCTCCAACACCACAGTTCAAAAGCATCAGTTCTTCAGCACTCAGCTTTCTTTATAGTCAGTCCAGCTCTCGCTTCCATACATGATCACTGGAAAAATCGTAACTTTGACTGGATGGACCATTGTTGGCAAAGTAATGTCTTTGCTTTTTAACATGCTGTCTAGGTTGGTCATAACTTATCCTCCAAAGAGCAAGTGTCTTTTAATTTCATGGCTGCAGCCATCGTCTGTAGTGACTTTGGAGCCCCCCAAAATAAAGTCTGTCACTGTTTCCATTGTTTCCCCATCTATTTGCCATGAAGTGATGGCACCAGATGCCATGATCTTAGTTTTTTTGAATGTTAAGCTTTAAAACATGGTTGACTAGAGGTCAGAGTGACATCAATAATAGAAACAAGGTAAAAATGAAGGTAGATGGGTTTTTTATGGATGTGATGATGGTTTCATGGCTTTACATAAATGTCAAACTTATCAAACTGTATATTTCAACTATGTGCATTTTACTGCATGTGATAATATATCATTAAAACACAAAAACATATTCAAAATAAAAATCTGTATTTCTTACTGCTTAAATAAACGAACTTACCGTTTAAATAAATGATCTCGTTAGACAGGTGAACGTTGGCTGTTACCTCTCCCGTGAATAGTGAGATTTGTGCTCCTTTTACTCACCCATGATTGTAACCACAATAATCCTAGCATAGGTGGTGCTACGGGTCCAGGCAGTCACAAAGCACTTTCCCTAACGCCTGCCATTCTTATACATATTATTGTCATGAAAACAACAGAAATGTTTCAGCCTTCTCAGGTCAGCTTCCCCAAAACACACAATGGTTGCCTGAAAAGTCACTGTCCAGCTAGCACCACTGATCCCCAAGAAGATGCAACGGTTTGCTGGCATTGGCAACACGGAAATGTCTTCTAAAACATTCTGGATGGGTGGTCTGTGTTTAATACATTCCTACAACGACATGATTCCTTCTACAGGAGGCAACCCCAATCCAATAAGGAAATGAGAGGACAAGTCAGGAGAAATAGCACCATGAGAGGGGCCATGAGGGGCTCACTGTCTGAGAAGTGAAAGCTGAAGGAAACCCAGATGCCTGTCCAGGGGAGCCTTCTGGCAGGAGAGGTTATCGCCTGAAACTAAAGGTTTATTCACTAACTAAATCAGACTTTAGTGAAGTCGCTCAGTCATGCCTAACTCTTTGCGACCCCATGGACAGTAGCCTGCACCAAGCTCCTCCATCCATGAGATTTTCAAGGCAAGAGTACTGGAGTGGGTTGCCATTTCCTTCTCCAGGGAATCTTCCCAACCCAGGGATAGAACCCAGGTCTTTCACATTGTAGACAGATGCTTTACCGTCTGAGCCACCGGGGAAGTCCTTTAAATCAGACGTTAAGTGTCTACTAATTCGGTCCTGACATATTCAATAAAGAAATTCAGCAAGAAATTACTGATCAGTGCATTCAGCCCGCGTTTTTATTCTACCTCAGAAAATGTCAAGTCCTGTTATAAGACCTGAGAATAACAAATGTGGATTCAGTTTGACTTTTTCAAAATCCAAAAGGGAAAAATGAACTATAAGGGGGAAAAAAAAAAGCCTTCTTGACTTTCCATAGGCAAATGGAAAGATGGAAAGAAGAAAAAGTCGGACCCAAGAGGATTATCTGATATGTTTATGAGATTAGACTTTTCTTACAGATTTCATGAAAACCATTTAAGTTTTGCTTCAAAATGGACTTGAGGCCTTTAAAGATTACACCTGGTTAGTATGTCTTCTGACCCTCAGACAGCGTAGGGGTGTGCAGTTAGATCACAGGCATCATTTACGCAGTGAAAAGATGTAGTTGGTAAGAAGGTTGCATTTTCAGGTTAGGTTAGCAGCTTCCTCTTTGTCCCGGCCAGCTCAGCAGTTTTCCCACCTTACTTCCTTCCCATCCATCCAGCTCCCTTTCCCATCTCACTTCTGCTTCTAGCTCTTTCTCTCTACTTGTTACCCTAGGTTCTGCTTTCCTCATCTCAGTTCCATAAGCTCCCTATTTTTCTTAGTTCAGTTTCCTGCAGAAATTCCTACAGATTCTGAGACGAAGATTCATGTCAAAGCAGTTTATTTTTAAAGTGCAAGAAACATTTATATAGGAAAAAGATGAGGGAAGGGAAAGCAGGAAGTGGTATACATCAGGTGAGTTAACACTGTGGGTAACTGGAGTTTAACTCTACAAGAAACTGCTAGAAAACTGTGCAAAATTGTGTGCCTCGGATTTCTTCCCGTTGAGGTCAAAGGAGCTGCAGCATTGTATACCACCTCTCAGCAGACTGAAGGCGAAAAGCTGGGGAAAGATATTCTGTGAAAATGGAAACAAAGAAAAAATTATAGTGGCAATACTTATATCAGACAAATAGACTATAAAGCCGAAGCTGTAACAAGAGACAAAGCCACGATATACTGATAAAGGGATCAACCCAACAAGAAGATATAATACTTCTAAATATTTATGCAAGCAAAATAGGAGCATCTGAATGCATAAGGCAGATATTAGCATACATAAAAGGAAAGAGTGACAGTAACACCACAGCTGTAGGCGACTTTAACTTGCTACTTACCCCACAGGATAGATATGCCAGACAGAAAATCGACAGGGAAGCACTGGTCTTAGAGAACACCAGACCAGATAGTCTTGACAGGACGTTCCATCCCAAGCAGCAAAATACACATTCTTTTCAAGTGCACATGGACCATGACCCAGGATAGAGCATGTCAGACCACAAAATAAGCCTCAGTAAAGTTTAAAAGACTGGGATTATATCAAGCATCTTTGCAGACCACAGCGGTATGAAATTAGGAATCAACCACAAGAGGCGAACTGGGAAAAACAAATGAACAAAGACTAAACGTGCTGCTGGATAATCAATGGGTCACAAATAGATCAAAGAGGAGAACAGAGAGTATCTTGAGATGCGTGAGAGTGGAGACAAAACACACTGAGATCTGGGAAACACAGGAAAAGCAGCTCTAAGAGGGACGCTTTCAGGGATACGGGCCTACTCGAGAAACAAGAAGATCACAGTCTTACTTGACACCTAGAGAAGCTAGAAAAAGAAGAACAAAGACTCAAATTAGCGGAAGGAAGGAAACGATGAAGATAAGAGTGGGAATAAATGAAACAGAGACTGGAACAGGAAAGATTAATGAAACTAAGAACTGGGTCTTTCAACAAATATCATGACATCACTTGTATGTAGAATCTAAAATATGGCACACATGAACCTATCTACAAAACAGAAACAGACTCATAAACATAGAGAACAGATTTTGTAGTTGCCAAGGGGAGAGAGAAAGAAAGAGACAGACTGGGAGACTGGAGTCAGTAGATGCAAATTATCACCTTTAGAATAGATAAACAACAAGGGCCTAATGTATAGCATATGGAAATATTAATATACTCAGTATCATGCAATAAGTCATGATGGGAAAGAATATTTAAAAGGAATATATATGTGTGTAAACTGAGCTACTTTGCTATACAGTAGAGATTGGCACAGCAGAGTAAATCAACTATACCTGAATTTAAAAAAAAAAAAAAAACTATGTCTTTCAAAAGATAAAATCTACAAATCTTTAGGCCAGACTCATCAAAAAAAAGGGGGGGGTGGGGAGGAGGAGGCAAGCAGACAAAGGCAGAAATGAAAAAGGATAAGCTACAACTGACACCAGAAATACAAAGTACTGTAATAGATTACTAGAGAATGGACCAGCTAGAAGAAATAGATGGATTCCCAGAAACATATAATGAAGACTGAATCTCACAATAACCTAAATGGGGAAANAAAAAAAAGGGGGGGGGGGGAGGAGGAGGCAAGCAGACAAAGGCAGAAATGAAAAAGGATAAGCTACAACTGACACCAGAAATACAAAGTACTGTAATAGATTACTAGAGAATGGACCAGCTAGAAGAAATAGATGGATTCCCAGAAACATATAATGAAGACTGAATCTCACAATAACCTAAATGGGGAAAGAATTTGTGGAAGAGTAGATACACGCGTGTGCATAACCGAAGCACTCTGCTGTGCTCCTGAAACTAACACAGCATTGTTAAACAACTATCCTTCAATGTAAAATAAAAGATCTTTTTAAAAGATGGACTCGAGTCAGGCTTCCAGTTCAAGATGGTGGAGGACACCCGCTCATCTCCTTCTGTGAGAGCACCGAGATCACGGCTAGCCCAGCAACAGGAGAGTGCCAGAACCCACCAAAAGCAGAGGCCCCATACCTAAAAACAGGAGAGGCTGCAGTGAGGCCGTGGAAGGGGCACAACTGCAATAAAATCAACTCCCACCCCCGCCTGGTGGGTGACCCTCAGACTGGAGAACAGTAATCCCAAAGACGTCCTCCAGCTGCTGTGCCAGTCCTGAACCCCACATCAGGCTTCCCCGCCGGGGGATCCAGCAAAGAGACAGGGAACCCCCAGGGAATCTGACCTTGAAGCCAGCGGGANCTGGTGGGTGACCCTCAGACTGGAGAACAGTAATCCCAAAGACGTCCTCCAGCTGCTGTGCCAGTCCTGAACCCCACATCAGGCTTCCCCGCCGGGGGATCCAGCAAAGAGACAGGGAACCCCCAGGGAATCTGACCTTGAAGCCAGTGGGATTTGATTACAGGACTTCCACAGGACTGGGGGAAACAGACACTCCCCTTTTGAGGGCACAACAAGACTCTGTGTGCACCAAGACCCAGAGGGGAGGAGCAGTGACCCCACAGGAGACGGAGCCAGAAGCACCCGCCAGAGCCGGAGGGGCTCCCTGGAGGCCTGGATCGGCAGGGCTCCCCGCAGGGAAGGGGCGCAGGCGGCTGCAGTCTTGGAGGCCCCCCTTAGCGTAAGCCCTCTTAGAAGCCAGCATTAACCCTCCTGTAGAGCCCATAGCACACAGGCAGGCCACACAACTGACAGGGAGGGTTGCGGCCCCACCGACAGCAGATGTAACTGGACTAAAGCCTTTCTGAGCGAGGCTCTGCCCACCAGAGCCCGACTCAGCTTTTCCCACCCAGTCCCTCCTATCAGGAAGCGTGCACAAGCCTCTTAGCCTCCTCCACCAGAGGGCAAGACAGATGAAGCAAGAAGCACCATAACTCCACAACAGCTAGAACAAAAATCACATTACAGAAAGTGAATCAGAATGAAAAAGCAGAAAGTTATGTCCCAGATGAGGGGACAAGATAAAACGCCAGAAAAACAACTACATGAAGTGGAGATAGGCAAACTTTCAGAAAAAGAATTCAGAATAATGATAGTGAAGATGATCCAGGATCTCAAGAAAACAATGGAGAAGATGCGAGAAATGTTTGCCACAGACCAGCAAGAAGTAAGGAACAAGCAAACAGAGATGAGCAATGCACTGGAAGGAGTCGATAGCAGAACAGCTGAGGCAGAAGAACAGATAAATGACTGGAGGACAGAATGGTGAGAATCACTGCCACAGAACAGAATACAGAAAAAAGAGCGAACATGTGTGAAAACAGCCTAAGAGACCTCTGGGACAGCATTAAACACACCATTTGCAATATAGGGGTCCCAGAAGGAGAAAAGAGAGAGAAAGGACCTAAGAAGATATTTGAAGAGATAATAGCTGAAACCCTCCAAACATGGGAAAGGAAATAACCAAGTCCAGGAGGCACAGAGCGTTCAGGACCACATCAAGACTCACAGTAAGCAAACTGACACAAATTTAAAACCAAGATAAAATATTAAAAGCAGCAAGAGAAAAACAGCAAATAACATACAAAGGAGCTCCCATCAGGGTATCAGCTGATTTCTCAACAGAAACTCTACAACCCAGAGGCGAATGGCACAATGTATTTCAGTGATAAAGGGAAGAACCTACAACCAAGAATACTCAGCCCAGCAAGACTCTCCTTCAGATTTGATGGGGAAATCAGAAGCTCTCCAGACAAGCAAAAGTGAAGAGAACTCGGCACCACCAAAGCAGCTTTACAACAAATGCTAAAGGAATTTCTCTAGGCAGGAAACACTAGAGAAGAAAAAGACATACAGAAAATAAACCCAAAACAATTAAGGCCATACATCTCAATAAATATCTCACCAACCAAAACACACAGACTGGCTGAGTGGGTGAAACAGGTGCATGTGTGCACTTCACTTACCACATCACCCTGCTTGACCCCCCAAATGGTGTGTGATTATTTCATATTGTTAAGTTAATCATGTTCCCATTAAGGCTTGCAATTCTAATTATCTTTTATTTTGTGCCTGGCTATGAATTGTGAAAGTAAACATCTTTTGTGATTATGTAACTATTACTCAGTAACACTGTATCATGATTGGTCAACAGAGAAATAATAGAATTCTACCATTTAATTTAAAAAAAAAGTGTAATCACTTTTGAAAATCCAGATGCATATCGGCATTATCTCAGGATGTTTTGAAAAATACAAATGCCCAGGCATTGCCCTTTCTCTCCAAAGCTCCGGGTACGTTTCTAACGAGCAGTCGTGTTTACGTGGTTTATTTAGCAGGCTCCATGCTGGTCTTCTACTTTATCTAGTTTGTTTCACTTTTTCCATTTCCTATTCAGTGCTCACATTTCATTTAGTTTATGTTTTCCAGTTTCTCCATCTCTTCTTCTCAAGGCTTCATCAAGCAGAGTAGAAAAGCTTTAGACAGATAGATAGAATGTATGTATAATATGCATATTTTAGAGAGCGTATGAATCTTTGCCTAACTAAAAATTTATGACATTTTGAATCCACTTGTTTGACTTAGTATGAATGGAATGCTAGGTTTCTAATTTTAAAGAAAGAGACGCGACAAGCATCGGAAGCTTACGGCAGAACACAAGGACAGCATCTTCCAATACTCCGAAATGGAAGCTAACCTCAAAAGTAATGATGTGTACTTGTATAACTGAATCACCTGCTGTGCACCTGAAACATTATAAGTCAGATATACTTCAACAAAATATATATTAAGAAAAAATAAAAAAGAATCAAGAAGAAATAGAACATCCAATAGATAAATTACTAGTAGCAAAATTAAACCAGTAGTCAAAAAACTCCCAAGAAACAACGAACCAGATCGCATTACAGCTGTATTCAACCAAACATTTAAGGAACATTTAATGCCTACCATTCTCAAACTATTTTCAAAGTATGAATAAGTGACACTTCTAAACTGATTGTTTGAGGCTCGCATTACCCTAAAACAAAAAACAAGNGATCGCATTACAGCTGTATTCAACCAAACATTTAAGGAACATTTAATGCCTACCATTCTCAAACTATTTCCAAAGTATGAATAAGTGACACTTCTAAACTGATTGTTTGAGGCTCGCATTACCCTAAAACCAAAAACAAGACAAAGCTACTACAAGAAAAGAAAATTAAAGGTCAATATCCTTGATGAACACAGACGCAAATATACTGAGCAAAATATTAGCAAACAAAGATCAACAACACGTTAAAGGAATCATATACCATGATCAAGGGGAATTTGTTCCAGGAATGCAAGGATAGTGCAACATCCACAAAGCAATCAACACAATTCACTGCATTAACAAAACCAAGGATAAAACTTGTTTGATTGTCCCAATAGATGCAGAAGAATCATAGAAAACACTCAGCAACCATTTACGATAAAAGCTCTCAACAAAGTTAGTATAGAAGGAACATACCTCCTCACAGGAAACGCCCTATGCGGCAGACCCACAGGTGATGTCACACTCAACAGGGAGGGGCTGCAGCCTTTTCTCTGAGATCAGGAACAAGACGAGGGTGCCCATTGTCACGTGTATTCAACACAGTACTGGAAGTCCCAGTCAGAGCCATCAGCCAGCAATAAACCAAGAAAGAAAGAAGAGGCTTTAAAATAAAAGGCAATCAAACTGGAAAGGCAGTGGTAAAGCGGCCACTATCTGCAGCTTATGTGATGCTGTATATATATAGCAAGCCCTAAAGACTCCACCAAAAAAGCAAAAACTGTTCTAAAGAGAAAAACAAAAAGAAAAAACAAACTGTTCTAAATAATAAATGAATTTGGTAAAGATGCAGGATACAAATTAATACACAGAAATCTGCTGCATTTCTATATAATAATAACAATCTATCAGAGAGAGAAATTAATTAAAATTAAGTCCATTTGCAATTACATCAGAAAGAATAAAATTCCAAGGAAAACCTTTAGTAAAGGAGGTAAAAGCCCTGTGCTCTGAAATGAAGACACTGATGAAAGAAACTGAAGAATGGAAACTAAAGATAGCAGGAATGAATGGAGAGGTGCACCATGCTCACGGGTTAGAAGAATGAATGTCGGTAAAATGGCCTTACTCCCCAAAGCAATCTGTATATTTAATGCAATCCCTATCAAAACACCAACACCATGTTTTTGCGGAACTGAAACAAATAATCTTTAAATTTTTAATGAAATCACCAAAGACCCTCAATGGCCAAAGTAATCTTGAGAAAGAAAAACAGAACTACAGCCATCAGACTCCCTGAATTCAAACTGTAACGCTGCTGTGGAGTCGCTCCAGGCGTGCCCAACTCTGTGCGACCCCATAGGCGGCAGCCCACCAGGCTCCCCCGTCCCTGGGATTCTCCAGGCAAGAACACTGCAGTGGGTTGCCACTTCCTTCTCCAATGCATGAAAGTGAAAAGTGAAAGTGAAGTCGCTCAGTCGTGTCTGACTCTTAGCAGCCCCATGGACTGCAGCCCACCAGGCTCCTCCATCCATGGGATTTTCCAGGCAAGAGTACTGGAGTGGGTGCCATTGCCTTCTCCATCAAACTGTATTCAGTTCAGTTCAGTTACTCAGTCACGTCCGACTCCTTGCAATCCCATGAATCGCAGCACACCACAGAGCCATAATAATCAAAACAGTATGGTTCCAACAGAAAAACGAACAGGACAGGGACTCTAGAAATGAACCCAGGCGCTTGTGGTTTATAAAATGGGGGAAAGACAGTCTCCTAACTAAATATATTGGAGAAGGAAATGGCAACCCACTCCAGTACGCTTGCCTAGAAAATCCCATGGGCAGAGGAGCCTGGTGTCCATGGGGTCACAAAGAGTCAGACACGACTTGGACCCCACTGTCTCATACCTTATACAAAAACAAATTCAAATGGATTAAAGACTTGAATACAAGCCTGGAAACCCTAAAACTCCTAGAAGAAAACATAGGCAGTAAATTCTTTGAAATCATTCTTAGTAATATCTTTTTGAATCTGTGTCCTCGGGAAGGCTGACAAAAGCAAAAGTAAACAAAAGAATTATATATCAAATTATAGGCTTCTACACAGCAAAGGAAATCAGTAACAAAATGAAAAGGCAAGCTGCTGAATGCGATAATACATTTGCATATCATATGCTTGGTAAGGGGTTCATACCCAGAATTTTTATATATAAACTGACTTGTTGCTGCTGTTTAGTTTCAAAGTCACGTCCGACTCTTTTGGGATCCCATGGACTATAGTCTGCCAGGCCCTTCTGCCCATGGGGTTGCCAGGCAAGAATGCTTGAGTGGGTAGGCATTTTATTCTCCAGAGCATCTTCCCAACTCAGGGATGGAAGCTGCATCTCCTGCTTGGCAGGTAGATTCTTTAAAACTGAGCTACCTGGGAAGCCCGAAAGAATTGATACAACTTAATTTTTTTTATTTTTATATTAAGAAATGTGCAGAGGACCTGAACAGACATTTTTTTCTGAAGAAGACATACAAGTGACAAGCATGCACATATTAAAACGCTCAACTTCACTAATTACCAGGGAAATGCAGCCGAAACATGGTGGCATATCGCTGCCTCACACGTTTAGAATGGCTGTCACTAAGAAGACGAAGAACGGCAGGTGTCGGCAGATGTGCAGGAAAGGGAACCCCTGTTCCTTGTTGGCTGGTGTTCACTCACTCGGTCGCTCGCTCAGTCGTGCCCGACTCTGTCACCCCATGGACTGCAGCACGCCAGCCTGCCCCGGCCTTCTCCATCTCGGGAAGCTTGCCCAGGCTCATGTCCATGGAGTCGATGATGCCATCCACCTCGTCCTCTGTCGTCCCCTTCTCCTNTTGGCTGGTGTTCACTCACTCGGTCGCTCGCTCAGTCGTGCCCGACTCTGTCACCCCATGGACTGCAGCACGCCAGCCTGCCCCGGCCTTCTCCATCTCGGGAAGCTTGCCCAGGCTCATGTCCATGGAGTCGATGATGCCATCCACCTCGTCCTCTGTCGTCCCCTTCTCCTCGTGCCTTCAGTCTTTCCCAGAGTCAGCTCTTTGCATCAGTGGCAAAGTACTGGAGCTTCAGCTTCAGCACAGTCCTTCCAATGAATATTCAGGATTGATCTCCTTTAGGATTGACTGGTAGGAATGTAAATTGGGGGAGCCACTATGGAAAACAGGATAGAGGTTCCTCAAAAAGTTAAAAATAGAACTACCCTACAATCCAGCAATTCCACTTTTGAGACTCCAAAGGCAACCAAAATGCTAATTTGAAAAGATATATGCACCCCTACATTTGTGGCAGCATGTTTAAGGTAGCCAAGATATGAAAGCAACCTAAATGTCCACCAACAGATGAATGGATAGAGAAGATGTGGAATGCACACACACACGCACATGCATGCACGCACGCACACACATACGCACATGCACACACATGCACACGCACATGCATGCACGCACACACGCACGCACACGCAAGCACACACGCGTGCACGCGCACACACATGCACACACACGCACGCACGCACACACACGTGGGCTCCTCTGGTGGCTCAACTGGTGAAGAAGCCCCCTACCAAAGCAGGAGCCACAAGAGATATAAGCGCAAGCCCAGGGCCAGGAAGATCCCCTGGAGAAGAAAATGGCAACCACCTCAGTATTCCTGCCTAGAAAACTCCATGGACAGGAGCCTGGGGGGTTATAGTCCACGGGGTTGCAACAGAGTCAGACATGGCCGAGCACACACGTGCGCGCGCACACACACACACAATGAAATATTACTCAGCCATGTNAAATGGCAACCACCTCAGTATTCCTGCCTAGAAAACTCCATGGACAGGAGCCTGGGGGGTTATAGTCCACGGGGTTGCAACAGAGTCAGACATGGCCGAGCACACACGTGCGCGCGCACACACACACACAATGAAATATTACTCAGCCATGTAAAAGACTGAAACCTCGGCGTTTGTGACAACATAGAAGGGCCTGGAGGGTGCTGTGCTGAGGTGAATAAGCCAGACAGAGAAAGACAAATACTATACAATCTCACTTATATGTGGGATATAAAGGATAGATACAGATTCATAGATACAGGGAATAAACTTAATAAACTGATGGTTGCCAGAGAGGAGGAAGGAGGGAGAATAAATGATATGAGTGAAGATTAAGAGGCACAGGCTTTCAGCTATAAAATAAGTCATGAGGATGTAACACACAGAATACAGAATATAGTTTAAAATATTATAAGTTTAAGTGGTAACTAGACTTATTGTCGGAGAAGGCGTGGCATCCCACTCCAGTACTCTTGGCTGGAAAACCCCATGGATGGAGGAGTGACTGAGCGACTTCGCTTTCAGTTTTCACTTTCAGGCATTGGAGAAGGCAATGGCACCCCACTCCAGTGCTCTTGCCTGGAGAATCCCAGGGACAGANCTGCGATTCATGGGGTCGCAAAGAGTCGGACACAACTGAGCGACTGAACTAAGAACTAATATCAATACAAACTCCTTCAGAGAATAGAAAAGAACTTCCTTGGTAGTCCAGGTGTTAAGGATCTGCCTTCTAATGCAGAGAATAGAAAAGGAGGGAATGCTTTATAAATTATTTTATGAGACCATCATAGCACTAATGCCAAAATATTACAAACAAGAAAAATTACAGGTTAGTACCTTAAGAGCAAAAGTTCTGAACCAAAGATTGCCAGGTTGCATCCAGTATNAGAGAATAGAAAAGGAGGGAATGCTTTATAAATTATTTTATGAGACCATCATAGCACTAATGCCAAAATATTACAAACAAGAAAAATTACAGGTTAGTACCTTAAGAGCAAAAGTTCTGAACCAAAGATTGCCAGGTTGCATCCAGTATATCTAAAAAAAGACAATACTTCAAGAACAGGCATACAGAAATACAAGGTTGACTAGACTTTTAAAAAATTAATAAATTTAGTTCACTAATTCACAGCTATAGGAAAAGTACCATATTGATCACTTTAATAGATGAAGAAAGAATTTTGATAAGATTTCCTTTGTAGTTCATAATTGTAAGAAATCATGTCTGTAATTTTTACTTTCAATCTAGTTTTGTTTCCAGTCTAATTTTAACTTCAACCTTAGAGTTCAAGTATGCCTAGAAATAGCATATAGTGTTTTTTAAATTTTAAAATTCAGTTGGACAATTTTTGTGTTTCAATTGGACCTTTATTTCATTTTCATGTAATGTATCATTGGCATGCTGCTGCTGCTGCTAAGTCACTTCAGTTGTGTCTGACTCTGTGCGACCCCATAGACGGCAGCCCACCAGGCTCCCCTGTCCCTGGGATTCTCCAGACTAGAACACTGGAGTGGGTTGCCATTTCCTTCTCCAATGCATGAAAGTGAAAATGAAGTTGCTCAGTCGTGTCTGACTCTTCACCACCCCATGGACTGCAGCCTACCAGACTCCCCTGTCCCTGGGATTCTCCAGGCAAGAGTACTGGAGTGGGGTGCCATTGCCTTCTCCGCTTATTGGCATAGTTGGGTTTAAACCCATCATATTGCTGTTTGATTTCTAAAAGTGTAGATAACTGTTTTTTCGTTCACCTTTTTCTCTCTCTGCTTTCTTTTGGATTGATCTGTGTCTTTTCAATTTTCAAATCACTTTTTTGTCAGCCTTAAAATGTGTATTCTGGTAGTGGCTACCATCAACATTTCAAAATGCGTTCCTGTTCTGTTACAGTTGACCTTAGGTTAATATGCTTCCAAAATAATGCAGGAACCAANGGATTGATCTGTGTCTTTTCAATTTTCAGATCACTTTTTTGTCAGCCTTAAAATGTGTATTCTGGTAGTGGCTACCATCAACATTTCAAAATGCGTTCCTGTTCTGTTACAGTTGACCTTAGGTTAATATGCTTCCAAAATAATGCAGGAACCAACTTCATAACTCATTTACCTTCTCTTACCCTTTTAATGTTACTGTCATATATTTTACTTTCTATATTATTTTCTATACTTTTTATATGTGGGCATAACTAAGCTTCAGTCTGTGAGTTGGTATCCTTCATCACCGTAATAGTTTCATATTATTGTGTAATAGAATACCATGAATTTTAACAGCTTAAAACGACACCCTTTTGTTTTCTCACAGCTCTGTGAAAGTCTGGAAGTCTTGTCTAGGTTCCCAGCTTAGGTTCTCACAGGGCCTAAATCCAGGTGTTAGCTGATCTTCCATCTGAAGACTTTGAGGAAGAATCTGCATCTGAGCACCTTCAAGACGCTGGCCCAGTTCAGTTCCCTGTGGTTTCAGGACTGAGGTTTCTGTTTTGATGCTGCCCGTCAGCTAAAAAGCCTTCACCTTCCTATGTCTCTGGTCCTTGCACTTGACCCTTTGGTTTCAAAAGCCAGCAATTCTGTCTGACTTCCCCATCTTTTATCAGAAGAAAAAAGGTCTACTTTAAGAGGGCTTGTTCAATTAGGTTTGTTTCACCTGGATAATTTCTGTTTTGATTAACTCAAGGCAGTTCAAGTAGTCTTACTTATATCAGTAGAATCCCTTTTTTCCATATTTGGTGACATAATCACAGGGTGGTCTTCATCATATTTAGTCCTGGGCAATAGTGCAGGCAATCTTTAGGGATTTTAGAGTGCCTTTTAGAGTCCTGCCTATCTCAATAATTGTTCTGTAGTAATAGCTTTATCAAGATATAAGTCACATACCAAAAATGCTAAAAATTCACTCCTATAAAGTATATATTAATAATTCAGCAACAGCATCAGCACTATTTAATTTCAGAATATTTTTTATCACTTCAAAAAGTAACCCTTTACCAGTTAATTGGCACTTTTCTCCTCCTGTAGCATCTGACAATCACTTACTTATTTTTTGTTTTTGTGTATTTGCCCATTGTGTGTAGCCTATATATAAACATTTCATATAAATGAAATCATACATTATATGGCCTTTTGTGTTTGGCTTTAACTTAGAATATTTCTAACAGTTCATACATGTTGGAGCATGTAACAGAACTTCTTTCTTTTTAATTGGTAAATAATATCCCATTGTGTGGATAGACCATAATTTGATTATCCTTTCCTCAGTTCCCTGGTGGCTCAGAGGTTAAAGCATCTGCCTGCAATGCAGGAGACCTGGGTTCGATCCCTGGGTTGGGAAGATCCCCTGGAGAAGGAAATGGCAACCCACTCCAGTATTCTTGCCTGGAGAATCCCATGGAGGGAGGAGCCTGGTGGGCTACAATCCACAGGGTCGCAAAGAGTCGGAAACGACTGAGCAACTTCACTTTTCTTTCTTTCCTCAGTTAATGGACATTTGGGTTGTTTTCACTTTTTCAGTTCAGTTCAATTGTTCAGTCGTATCTGACTCTTTGCAACCCCGTGGACTGCAGTACACCAGGCCTCCCCGTTCATCACCAATTCCCGGAGTTTACCCAGACTCATGTCCATTGAGTCTGTGATGCCATCCAACCATCTCATCCTCTGTCGTCCCTTCTCCTCCTGCCTTCAGTTTTTCCCAGCATCAGGGTCTTTTCAGAGTCAGCTCTTTGCATCAGGTGGTGAAAGTACTGGAGTTTCAGCTTCAACATCAGTCTTTCCAGTGAACACCCAGGACTGATCTCCTTTACATGGACTGGTTGGATCTCCTTGCAGTCCAAGGGACTCTCAAGAGTCTTCTCCAAAACCACAGTTCAAAANTAGATCTGGCTGAACCTCAGAGACTTCCAGCTGAGAACCAGAGGCAGAGACAACAGCCTGCATAGCCCGTCCCACCAGCTCCCACTCACAGAAGATCCAACTCAGTAATGAATCTCTTATTCTATGTTAAAACCTGGCTGATACAACATGGGAGCTGGCAGCTATGTGACGAGGTACTAAAATGAAACTGTTTCAGACTCAGCTGTACTTCAGTGTGCCGTCATCCATAAGCTTTCAGAGGCGAAGTAACAACACGGGGTGTCTCGAATAAAGAACAAAGGACTCCAAAAATAACGATGACGCTCTTCTAGATATAAGGCTTTAAGGCTTTCCCTTGCACTCAAAATAAAGTCTACACTTGCTTATACAGCACAGAATATGCAGGGCTTACAGAGCAGGGCTGTGGCCTCCACGGACCCTGCCTCGCGGCTCAGCGTCCCATCTCTCCTCTCCAGTCCTTCCCCTCCCCTTCCACAGATGCGGATTCTAAGAACACTTCAGAAAGCCTCCCGCGCCCTAACACCTGTCTGTTTCCCAGGGAAGCACCCTGTGCCCCCAACCCTTAGCACAGGGCCTATAACGGGGTGCAGTAAACCCTCGACTTATTAGATACAAGACCGAGATGGTGAAGAGTCCAGTACTCCAGAAACACCGCAACACGGGCCTAGCACAGCTGAGGGGCCACCAGGCGGCTGCTGCAGAGCCTTCGAAGGACCTCCAGAAGCCTGAACACACGTCGGTCCAGAGTCACACAAACCGACCGACCCGCTCCAACCTGCTNTCCAGAAACACCGCAACACGGGCCTAGCACAGCTGAGGGGCCACCAGGCGGCTGCTGCAGAGCCTTCGAAGGACCTCCAGAAGCCTGAACACACGTCGGTCCAGAGTCACACAAACCGACCGACCCGCTCCAACCTGCTGGATGTTACTGCAGTCCCAGCCAGCAGCTCCTTGAGGCTGAGTTGATCATGCGAGGCCGCCCGGCCAGCCTGAAGCAACCAAACTCTGGACGACGTAACTAGCGTTTCTGAAACTCACAGGCAAATTAACCGAAATAGTCTACCCTAAATGGCAAAAGAAGAAAAGGACATTCTAGCAAGAAAGATGTTAGTGAAGGAAGAACCAAAAGGAAAGTAAGAAATAAGCATTCCTCACGGTCAGTCAGCTCAAGCCTCCTGAAATTCACCGTGGAAAGTGCCGGGGAAGGAGGTGGGGGTCAGACAGGGCCGAGTCATAATAGACGGAGAAATGAGGCTCTTTAATACACAGCATCAAAATATCTTAAACTTTCTTTCAAGTTATAATGACATTTATTTACAAATCACATTAGTTGCCTTTTAATTTTGACTTCATTTCCCAAAGAATAATTTCCCATTTGAATTATTAAATTAATGTTTCCTGAGTTCCTCCTTCTAAATCTAATCTACTCGCAGAGATTGAGTTATCTTTTCAGCACATTAGGCTCAGATACTTTCTTACTTAATTGTCATTTAATACAAATAAATTAAGTCTATTAGTAAGCAGAAGAAATATGACAGGGGAGACAAGGCAAGGCTTTATTGTGACAGAGCAATGTCTAATTTCAAATACTGTGAACCCTGTTGGAAGGTAAATATTTACAAAATAACCCTATATCCTTCAAAACCTGTCGTATACAGGCTTACACTGACATTTTCCAGCATCCGATCCATGCGGTTGCACCTGCGGAGACAGACAGCGTTCATCTGGGTCCCCATCATAGCAGTTGCCATGATCTGAAAGTACTTTGTGTGGTTATTTCTGCATCCATCTCACTGCCTGTCTAGAATGCCAACCCCACAGGGCTGGGATCGCGTGTGTTGCTGCTGCTGGCCTGCGTTTTATCTCTAGCACCTAAGACAGCATCTCTCTCACAGGTAACACTCCATAACTAATTGGAGAACAAGAATCAATGATTGATGAACAATTGTGAGCAGAAAAAAAGTCATTTGGGGGGATTTCAGTCACACTGCCAGCAACCTGAGAGATATCGACAAACTGTTGGAGTCATTAAAACCTTGGTTTTTAAGTTTTGATCACATCTGATCAAGTTCAGTTCAGTTCAGTTGCTCAGTCATGTCCAACTCTTTGTGAACATCTTGTCAAAGGGAATGGTAAAAAAAAAAAAAATCGTGTCTATTTAATTCTTATATGCTGCTTGTGCCTGTATTGGATTATCATCCCAATCAGTGGGGCAGAGTTGGGGAAAAGGAGACTGGATGATACATTAACTCTTGTTATGAGCTCGGCTTCTGGTGGCAAGTCACAGATGCCCAGGGGCCAGCTTAAAGAAGGAGGACTTAAGCTACCAGAACAAAAATAAACAGATACCTCTACTGGGACTTTGACTGGAAGACAATTATAGACCAGTCTGAGGATATCTACTTTATTGACTACATTGAAACTCCTATGTATAAAAATTTGTTCTCTCTTCATTACAACATTGAAGCATTCACTGAAACATACAATGAATACATTCACTGAAACGTTATATGTTTCAATGAGTTTTTTATATTTTTCCTCATAAAGGTATTGCATGTCTCGATTAGATTTACTTCTAGATTTTTCTATACACATATACACACAACTGTGTCAATATTTAAGTAATATAATTTAAAAATTATATATTCTAAGTGGTTATTTGATGCATACATGAAAATTAAATTGGANTTTTCACTGGGTGGCGTGAGGGGTACAGCCACGCCATGCTGACCACACTCGGCTTCCTCCTGCCTGCCCCCCGTCCCCGGGTACCTGCCCAGGGTCTCACAGGCAGGAGGCGGCAGGAATAAGGTTGGAAGCCAGGTGGGAAGCTTGCATCCAGGGGCCACCCGGAGGCTGAAAATTACCCAAAGGTGAGAACTGAGTAGGTAGCTCCAGGGTGAGCACCCAGAGCTGGGTGCAGGGTCAGGGCTCCGGGGGCAACCAGGGCGGGACCTCTCCAGGATGTTTCCCCGAGACATTAGGGCCATTGCGGGGCCAATTTTGGTGCTTCTTCCTCCCACCCCTCCTCCTCCCTCTTCCTTCCTCCCATCCTCTCCCAGGTATTCTGTCTCCCTCTTGTGTGTGACCTCCTCTCCTTTGCTCCCTTGCTTTCTCTGTAACAGAATGGTCCAGCTATTCCGTCAACTGCTAAGTCCCACCTGAGCAAAAGCTGTGCAGACACACCCGGGCCCGGTCCCCATTCCTGAGAACTTTCTCCTCCTGGGTTTTCCGGTGGAAGCAGCTTTTCCTACTCCTAAGTGTCGGGCACGATTGAGCGACTTCACTTTCCCTTTTCACTTTCATGCATTGGAGAAGGAAATGGCAACCCGCTCCAGTGTTCTTGCCTGGGGAATCCCAGGGACGGGGGAGCCTGGTGAGCTGCCGTCTATGGGGTCGCACAGAGTCGGACACGACTGAAGCGACTTAGCAGCAGCAGCAGCAGAGGTTTTCGCAGCTTGTCGGATCCTCTGTGCTCCTTGAAGCAAATCCCCACTCCTCACTCTTATGCTGGTGTGAAAACCATCAAAAGGCAGCAAGAAGGTAGACGCCCACCTGGGCGGCCAGCCTCTCCCTCCTCGACCCCCTCCATCCTTCTAGAGGGCGCATGTGTCCAGGCTGCTGGGCTCCTGCTTACCTCGGGCAGCAAGACCCCCACTGCCTGGAGGGGAGGGGAGCACAGAGGCAAAGCTCGTCTCCTGAGGAGGCAGGGAGGCGACTGTGTACAGAGGCCTCGGGCAGAGGCAGGTGTGTGCAGACAGGCACCCCCACCCCCACATCGTGCCAGACCCAGGACAGAATTCAGAAACTTGATGACTGCTGCAGCGTCATCCAGTCCTGACCTACGCGGCACCAAAGCCACACCAAACACGTCTCCTCGTGAAGCAGGGTGGGGACTGGGATGAGTGGCTTCTCTCACCCAGCTCCTGCCCGACTTGAGCATCTTCCTGGGGACACTGGCCGCTTCCCCACCCCACCCACCCTGCACCAAGGTTCTCATGCCCCTCAGCAGAGTCAGCACGGCTGGGCTGATGGTTTTCTCTCTCTCCAGGGTCAGGTGTGGATCAACGGCTTTAACCTCGGCCGCTACTGGCCAGTGCGGGGCCCCCAGATGACCCTGTTCGTGCCTCAGCACATCCTGGTGACCTCGACCCCGAACACCATCGTAGTGCTGGAGCTGGAGCATGCGCCCTGCCAGGACGGTGGCCCAGAACTGTGCACCGTGGAGTTCGTGGACAAGCCGGTTTTTCGCACCGTGCAGACCCACAGACATGCAAACTAGGAGCAAGACTCATGGCCGACTCCCTGGGACAAAGACTGTGACCCTTCAGAGTTCTAGACTTGCACACACCTCACCTGCCACTCGGAAGGCCAGCATTCACTTCTGATTGGAAAATGGGCCAGGCACGTTCTGACCTAGGTTTCCCTGGCGCCCGGCAGTGCCTGACGCACCCCGTCCAGGCTGCGTGGTCATGGGGTGGGGCTGGTAGCCCAGCAACACAGGCATCCACAGGGTTGGAAGGGAAGCATTTGAAGTTTTTTTGATTTTTATTTTGTTAAGAATCATGTAGGCTTTTTATTAAATAAAATTTGTATTCAAATGATCTTACTGTTTTTAGTGTTGAGCAGGTATTAAATTATAGCTTCTGATTTAAATCATAACTAGACTTGAGTGGGCTGAATAAGCCACTTCACTAAGTTGAGGTTGGTTCAAAGGAGTGGAAAATAGTCTTGTTTTGATCTAGTGGACCATTACTTTTCTGATCTTTGACTTCCTTTTGAATTTCTGTGATACCTACCAGGAGAGCTCATAAACACAACTCCAAATGATTATGCAGACCAGCAGCAGCGGGAAAGCATAGGCAGGATGGCATGTCTGTACAGTGGGAGAGCCCAGAGTCGCTAAGATGCAGACGCAGAGCTGTATTTATTTACTTGAAAATATTTTCATGGTAAGTGGTATGAAAAAAGCATTTGCCTTAAGTTGGATCCTGTGTTGTCAGTTTGGACATAAGAGCTGCACACATGCACACACTCAGTCCAGGCCTGTTCACCTGTCAACAGACGGGCACACACGTGGACGTGCAGACCCCAGCAACTGTGGGAGACGCCCTTCCTGCTCCAGGCGTCCTGATCTCACACTATAAGCACTGTCCTCCACCATGTCCAGTTCTGAGCAGATTGTGTATTTAATCCGCTTGTCCCGCACCAGAACTCAGAGGACCATGCTGTCATCTTCCCTGATTTACTGGGTCACATGTCCACATACTGGGCTTCCCTGGTAGCTCAGGTGGCAAAGAGTCTGCCTGCAATGCGGGAGACCCAGGTTTGATTCTTGGGCCGGGAAAATCCTCTGGAGAAGGAAATTGGCAACCCTCTCCAGTATTCTTGTCTGGACAATCCCATAGATAGAAGAGCCTGGCAGGCTACAGTTCGTGGGGTCTCAAAGAGTTGGACACGACTGAGCGACTAACGCGTTCACTTCACGTCTACACGTTGTGGAGACGTGGTTTGAAGCCCAGTCCTCTGGCTCTGGTGTGGTGCCTGTCATATACTGACATATGCTCATGTTCCCAGAGGAGAAGACTATAGTGAGAGAAATGGAAATGTTGATGTGAGCATACCTGGGGGCAGGGGACACAGGTTAGATTCCACGTGCTGCGGAGCAGCTGCCGAGCTCACGCCCAGCTAACGAGCCCACACACCCTAGAGCCTGTGCTTCACAACAAGAGAGGCCGCTGCAGTTAGAAGCCCGCGCACCGCACTGGAGGAGGCCCGCGCACTGCACTGCAGGAGGCCCGCACACCGCAACTGGAAGAGACCTGCGCACCGCACTGGAGGAGACCCGCGCACCGCAACTAGAGAGAGCCTGTGCACAGCAACGAAGACCCAGCACAGCTGAAAATCAAATAAATAAATAAATAAATTTTTTAATATATGAGCATATCTGGGTGGTGGGTGTTTGAGAGGTTGTTTACAATTTCTTTTTTTTGCTTACCTGTATTTTAGATTCTGTGCAGAGATGAGGTCCATTTTCTTAAGAGAGGAAGAAAGATGTCTGTTGCTAACCGACAGCATCTTTTTACAGAAGTGTGTTTCTCTGTCTCCCAGACATCAGTGATGACTGGGAGTCTGGGAACTCTGCAGGAGGCATGTATGTGCTGAAACAAATAGCCCAGACCTGGACCGAGGGGTGTCTCCGTAGCATCTTCTGCTGGATGTCCCGCATCCGGTGGGTGTTGGGCAGAGCACAGCACTGCTCCCTGCGCCTAAGCCTCAGTGCATCCCTCTTTCTTCCACGAAGTTCCTGAACATTAAGAAAATGATGCTCAAGAGCTGTGCCTTGTGACATGCTCTGGGAAGACGAGAGACTAAAGCCTTGCGTGCGTTGGTCCCCTGCACATCCCCCGTCCCAGAGATTCCCTGTTGTGGCGTCTCCAGAGGCTCGGGCCCTGGAATGACGCCCTCTTGGCAGAGTGTTTCCCTTCCCTTGCCTTCCCTGGTTCCCCTCATCCAGCCTTCAGAAGTGCACCCCACGGACGGCAGTGGAGAGCCCGCTTCACGGATGAAAACGTTTAAACTTCAGGGAGAGGTGGAACTGGATTCCATTCTGGTCTGTCTCCACTCAAAGTCAGTCGGAGTGTTTTCTTTGTTTGTGTGAGGGAGTCTTTTGGGGTTCTCCCCCTTGTCCAGGATGCTATGTTCTGGGAGTATAGTTGTTTTACAATGCTGTGTTAGTTTCTGCTGTAAAGTGAATTAACTATACATATATCCCCTCTTTTTCAGATTTCCTTCCCATTTAGGTTACCCTAGGAGAAGGCAATGGCACCCCACTCCAGTGCTCTTGCCTGGCAAATCCCATGGACGGAGGAGCCTGGTGGGCTGCAGTCCATGGGGTCTATAAGAGTCGGACACGACGGAGCGACTTCACTTTCACTTTTCACTTTCCTGCATTGGAGAAGGAAATGGCACCCCACTCCAGTGCTCTTGCCTGGAGAATCCCAGGGACGGGGGAGCCTGGTGGGCTGCCATCTATGGGGTCGCACAGAGTAGGACACGACTGACGCGACTTAGCAGCAGCAGCAGCAGAGCTCTGACTCGAGTTCACTGTGCTATACAGTAGGTTCTCATTCCTTAACTACTTTATACATAGTATCAATAGTGGATATATCTCAATCCTAAGCTCCCAATTCATCCCACTGCCTTCCCTCCCTCTTACCTCTGGCATCCATACATATGTTCTCTATATCCGTGTCGCTACTGCTGCTTTGCCAATAAGTTCATCTGTACCATTTTTCTAGATTCCACAAATAAGTGACATTCTACGACATTTGTTTTTCTCTTTCTGACTTTCTTCACTCTGTATAGCAGTCTCCAGGTCCATCAATGTCACTGCAAATTGCATGATTTCATTTCTTTTGATGGCTGAGTTGGTATTCCGTTGTATTTACGTAGCACGTCTTTATCCATTCATCTGTTAGTGGATATTTAGGTTGCTTCCTTGTCTTGGCTGTTGTAAAGAGTGCTGCAATGAATATTGAGAAACATGTATCTTTTTGAATTATGATTTTTTCCAGGTATATGCCCAAGAGGTGAATTACTACAGTCATATGGCAGTTCTATTTTTAGTGGGTTTTTTTTTTTAAGGAACTTAAGGCAATGGTACCCCACTCCAGTACTCTTGCCTGGAAAATCCCATGGGCAGAGGAGCCTGGTGGGCTGCAGTCCATGGGGTCCATAAGAGTCGGACACGACTGAGCGACTTCACTTTCACTTTTCACTTTCATGCATTGGAGAAGGAAATGGCAACCCACTGCAGTGTTCTTGCCTGGAGAATCCCAGGTACAAGGGAGCCTGGTGGGCTGCCGTCTATGGGGTCGCACAGAGTCAATCATGACTGAAGCGACTTAACAGCAGCAGCATACTGTGGAAAACAGAATCTTAATACACAAATGACCCTACCCTGGACTCTACCCAAACCAATCCAACTCTTTGTTTGTTTCTCAGGGGCATACATTTCACCTTCTACAATGTCATTTGTAAAATTCAATGAGCCTCTGAAAATAATAAGGACAACACTTTTATTGACTGATGTGCAAACCTTTTATATTAAATTTACCTTAAGCTGATTTTTAATGTCAGAGCTTGCTGGAGACTTCCCCGGTGGTCCAGTGCCTAAGACTACACACTCCAATGCAAGGGGCCCGGGTTAGATCCCTGGTCGGGAAACTAGATCCCACATGCAGCAACTGAAGGTCCCATGTGCTGCAACCAAGACCTGGTACAGCCAAATAAATAATTTTTAAAAATATGTCAAAGCTTTCTGAGCAGGCCTGAACTAACCCATCCATAACACTGATGTTCCTGGAACATTGCTGTATTTTCAGCCATCCTTGTGAACAGCAGGGCTTTTTCCTTGGCATCCTTGGCCCAGATTTGCACAACCAGCAGATCGTCTTGTTTGGAAAAGTGTTGTTGAAGTATAATTTACATACCATTGATTTCACTCATATTAGGGTACACTTTGATGGGTTTTACTAAACTTGTGTGGCAGGGGGGCGGTGCTCAGTCATGTCTGACCATTTGTAATCCCATGGACTGTAGCCCTCCAGGCCCCTCTGTCCATGATATTTTCCAGGCAAGAACACTGGAGTGGGTAGCCATTCCCTTCTCCAGGGGATCTTCCTGATCCAGGGATCAAACCGGCATGTCTTTTGTCTCCCGCGTTGGTGGGCGAGTTCTTTACCAGCTGAGCCCTTGGGGAAGGCCTTTACTAAATTTATTCAGGTGTAAACCCACCACCACAATCCAGATTTAGGACACGTTTTTCACTCAGAAGACTCTCTCAAGCAGGAAGTCTTCATTTCCACCCCACATCAGGCGACCACTAACGTTTTCCATCTCTGTAGTTCTGCCTTCTGCTGGAATTTCATAGAACTAGGGGCTTCCTTGGTGGCTCAGACGGTAGAGCGTCTGTCTACAATGCAGGAGACCTGGGTTCGATTCCTGAGTCAGGAAGAGTCCCTGGAGAAGGAAACGGCAACCCACTCCAGTACTCTTGCCTAGCAAATCCCATGGACGGAGGAGCGTGGTGCAGGCTACTGTCCATGGGGTTGCAGAGAGTCGGGCACGACTGAGCGACTTCACTTCAGGGATGTGAAGTCTTCTGTGCCTGACTTCTTTCACTCAGCATCGTGCGCTTGAGGTTCATTCCTGCTGCAGCGTGATGTGGAATGTTCTCCCTTTTCCTGCTGAGGAGTGTTCCATGTGTGAACATCGATTTGTCAGCTGACGGGCATTCAGACTCTTTCCAGCTTGGGACTCTTATAAATAATGCTGATCTGAACATCTGTGCCCAATTCTCTGTGTGATCAACGGTTTTCCTTTCCCTTGGGTAGGCACCTAGGAGTGGAATTCTTCAGTCATATGATAAATGTATGTTTAACTTTTTTAAGAAACTGCCAGACAATTTCAGAAGATCTGACTTGAGCCGAGGAGGGAATGAAGAAGACTGCTCACCCCCCTCCCACCTCCCTCTCTCTTTGCCTCGCTCTGAGTCAGGCCAGTCACTGTCTCTCTCTCTTTTTATCTGTCAGCAAATCCAGTTTATTCAGAATGAGATTGTTTCGTGTTCATCTGAGTTTGGGTTTTTCTTTCACTGTTTCCCCAACAAGCGCTAGGTCTTCTGGCAGATGACACACATAGGAAATGATCTTGTGTGGCCTTTGTTTCTTGCCTTATAATCATTAAAAAAAAAA
>SJYV01019636.1:0-14681 GCA_006410875.1 Neotragus pygmaeus
TTAGGCAGATTCTTTACTGTCTAAGCCACCAGGGATGTCCAATAGATAGAATAACGTCCCCCCCAAAGAAGTCCACATTCTAGTCCCCAGAACCTGTGACAATGTTACCTTACATGGCCAAGGGACTTTGCAGATGGCATGAAGAATCTTGAGATGGGGAAATTCTCCTGCCTGTTCAAGGTGGGCTCTGTGTCCTCAAAATAAAAGTTTATGAAAGAGGGAGGCAAGGGGGTCAAAGTCAGAAAAAGACGTTATGACAGAAGCAGAGGTTTGAAGATGGAGGAAGAGACGAGGAAAGGTCTGCCAGCAGCCTCGAGAAGTAGAAAACAGGAAGGAATAATTCTCCCCTCGAACTTCTGTGAGAAGAGCTGCAGGCTGTTTAGACTTTCGGGCTCCAAATTGTAAGATAATTGAGGAGTGCTGTTTTCGTTGGCTAAGTTTGTGATAATTCGTCACAAGAGCAAAAGCAAGTAAGGCAGAGTCTAAAAGATACTCTGTTCTTGCAGACACCGGGGCCTTAGAGAGATCGCGGCTTAGAGCCAAGGGAGGGTTTGAAGGCCCTCTCCTGTCTGCTCTGAGCCTGTGGGCATCAGCATTGGGGTCGTCGCCCGCTGCCTCTCTGCCCTGTGTTCTCTTCCTCCAGCTCTCGGGATGTTTTGTTCCCTCATGGTTTCAGCTCTTTTGCTCAGTTGACACCTTGCCTCTAGCACCTTCCCTGACCAGTTGCAAAATCTTCCCAGAGAAGCTTGCTGGCCATCTCCCTGCTCAAATTTTCTCTGTAGTGCTTATTCCAGTCCAATATACTTGATAAGTGAATTTCATATTGTTTTATATTGTTTCCCTATACAAAGGATAGAAAGCCAAAGTGTTAGTTGCTCAATCATGTCCAACTCTTTGTGACCCCATAGACTACTGTAGCCCACCAGGCTCCTCTGTCCATGGGATTCTCCGGGCAAGAATCCTGGAGTGGGTAGCCATTCCCTTCTTCACGATACATAAAGGATAACGTCTGATTATAATAAACATTCCAGTTCAGTTCAGTCTCTTAGTTGTGTCCAACTCTTTGCAACCCCATGGACTGCAGCATGCTAGGCTTCCCTGTCCATCATCAACTCCCGGAGCTTGCTCAACCTCACGTCTATCGAGTCGTTGATGCCATCCAATCATCTCATCATCTGTCGTCCCCTTCTCCTCCCACCTTCAATCTTTCCCAGCATCTGGGTCTTTTCAAATGAGTCAGTTCTTCATATCAGGTGACCAAAGTATTGGAGTTTCAGCTTCAGCATCAGTACTTCCAGAGTGACAGGGATTTTGTCTTTTTCATTGTTCATTATCATTTTCCCCAGCACCTACAGGAGTGCCTGGCACATCGCTGCCATTAGTAACTATTCACTGAAAAAATGGATGCATTGAATCCTTACAACTTCCCAGGGAGGCGAGTGCTATTGTTGTCTTTAATTTTCAGATGACGCCCAGAGAGGTTAAGCAACTGGCCCCACGTCAGTTGGTCAGAGGAAGAATAAGTACCTGAACCATGGAGGTTCTTGTTCTAGGAGCTTCACTTTAGATTACTGTTATGGGATGAATTGTGACATCTCTGGAATTTATGTATTGAAGCCCTAACCTCCAGTACCTCAGAATGTGACTGCACTTGGAAATGTAGATTTTCAGATTAAGTGAGGTTATATACACGAGTCCTAACCCAATCTGACTGTTGTTCTTACGAAAAGAGGAGGCTAGGACATTGACACGTAGACAGGGACAACCATGTGGAGTCATGGTGAGAAGTGGGCTTTCCACGGCCAAGGAGAGAGGCTGCAGAGGAAACCAACCCTGCCGACACCTTGATCCTGGGCTTCCTGCCTCTAGAACTGTGAGACAACACATTTCTGTTGTTTAAGCCACCTGGTCTGTAGGACTTTGTTATGGCAGCCCAAGTGAACTAATACATTCACTATACCTTGGCCACCTGGTGTGAAGAGTCAACTCCTTGGAAAAGACTCTGATGCTGGGAAAGACCAAAGCCAAAAGAGAAGGGGGCAGCAGAGGATGAGATGGCTGGATGGCATCACCGACTCAATGGACAGGAATTTGAGCAAACTCCGGGGGGGTAGTGAAGGACAAGGGAGACTGGCATGCTGCAGTCCATGGGGTCAAAGAGTCGGACATGATCTAGCGACTGAACAACAACAAATACTGGTTGAATTATGAGGCAGAGTCTCATCTCAACCTGCTTACCTGTTAGCCCCTCCTGCCAATATTCCCAGCTCCCCCATGACACCACCAGCCTCCTGACTTCCTGCCATTTCCAAATATATCCTTCTTTCCCATGCCTTTTAGCCTTAGGAAATGCTGCTACTACCTGGAATGTGCATAACCAGCACCCCCTGCCTTCTCGATGATGTTGACTCCTAATTATCTGATATGACGAAAGAGATGCTGCAGGTATGATAATGTTAGGATCCTGAGATGGGGAGACTCTTCTGGGTTATCCTACCCCATTCCGGTGCATGCAGAGTTGCTCAGTCACTCAGTTGTGTCTGACTTTGCCACACCATGGACTGCAGCCCACCAAGCTCCTCTGGTGGAGGAGGCAAGAATTTTCCAGGCAAGAATACTGGAGTGGTTGCCATTTCCTACTCCAGGGGATCTTCCTGACCCAGGTATGGAACCAGCATCCCTTTCATCTCCTGCACTGGCAGGTGGATTCTTTACCACTGAGCCACCTGGGAAACCCTCAGTCCAGGTGGGCCCAATATAATCACAAGGTCCTTATAAAAGGGAGGCAGGGGGTCAGAGAGGAGAGAGGGGGCTACCCAGTTGAATTTGAAGGTTGAGGAAGGAGCCACAAGCCAAGGCATGCGGGCAACCTCTAAGTAGGGAAAGGTCAGAAAACAAACTCTCCCAGACCAGAAGGAACTGGCCCTGCAGACACCTTGACTCTGTCCCATTGATGACGGTTTCAGGCTTCTGGACCCCAGAGCCCTGGAGAATAAATGTATACTTGTTCTGAGGTTAGTGGGGGTTTGTAACAGCAGCCACAGGACTCTGACACAGCCCCTGCCCCACCCTGCCTTGCCCCCAAGAATTACTTCTAGTAATCCCTCAAGAAGCAGACCCTGCTTCTGCTCCTTTTTATGCCTTCCAGACCCTGTTTAGCAAAGGTGACTTCTTGCCTTGTAGTCATGTTGTGTTAGTTAACATTTACATTGCCTGGGTAACGGGAGATTAAAACAGTCCTTCATTTGGACTCAGAACCAAGACACAACAGAGGCGGCAATTCCAAAGTCAGCTGCAGGTTTCTGCCTGCACGGGAAAGGCCAACAAGGGTTGGTTCTTGGCTCTCGAATCCCTTCACTGTGAGGTTAGAAGTGGGCGAGACAGGAGAGAAGGAGAGAGCGTTTGTGTGGAGATTGAAGGGTGCAATTGCTGAACTGTGAGCCCTTCTGCCATCACAGGAGCAGGTGGGGCCCTCCATGTACCGCATCTCTTAATCCCTGGAGCCTATGAATACTGCTTTCTATGGCAAAAGGGATGATTAAGTTAAAGTTCTTAAAATCCAGGCTAAGGAGATGCTTATCCTGGATTATCAGCATGGGTTCTAAATGCAATCACATACATCTTTCCTGCCATGTCAGTAAATAGAGGATGTTACAGTCATCAGCGATTGTAGCCACCACCAAGGGTGAACAGGTGAGCCCTGAGGGAACTCAGGATGTGAAAACACAGGATACTGGTCCCAGATAGCTGAAAGTGAAAAAGTCGCTCGGTCGTGTCTGACTCTTTGCCACCCCATGGATTATACAGTTCATGGATTTCGCCAGGCCAGAATACTGGACTGGGTAGCCTTTCCCTTCTCCAGGGGATCTTCCCAACCCAGGGACCGAACCCAGGTCTCCTGCATTGCAGGTGGATTCTTTACCAGCTGAGCCACAGGGAAGCCCAGATAGCTGAGATGCATATAAAAGGAATGATTTTAGTGAACCCAAACATTTGCATCTGCCCATAAATAGAAAAGGGCTGAGTTAACTTGAGATATCTGATTTTCTTTAATTAACAATAGTATTTTGAAGTCAGACTACCTGCCCTTTTTTGCAAAACTTCGATATAACTTGTCTTCTCCCCTGCCCCCGCCACCCCTCTCAGAGCACTTCTATCGGGTCTCTTGAGATGCTGCCTCATGGACTTGATGTCCTAAAATTTCCTGCCTAATAAAACATAACTCTCAACCTTCAGGTTGTGAATTTATTTTTAACCACATTTACAAGGGAGAAGTGGGAGGGGCTTGACAGTCCACAGAAAAGGAGGCAACACAAAGAGGTGGCAGAGATTGGAGGGATGTGGCTACAAGTCAAGGAATGCTGGCAGCCATCAGGAGCCAGGAGGGAGGTGTGGGCAGATTCTCCTCTGAGCCTCTGAAGGAGCTCAGCTCTCCTGATACCTTGATTCTGGATGTCCGGTCTCCAGATTGTGATGGACGAGGCTTCCGTTGTTAAAGCCATCTTTTCGCAGCACTTTGGTATAGCAGCCGTGGGACACCAATTACCTAAACAGAGACTCCCACTCTCACCATCTCAGAGGCTACAAGGAACAGCTAAGTGACAAATGCCCCTGCCTGGTCCCAGGATCGCTCCATCCCCGCCAGGAGGAAGGCCGCTGCTGGGGGAATCACAGGGAAATCTAGAAGCCAGGGGCGTGTCACCGACTCTGGGGCTGTAGAACCAGTGTTTTCAAAACTTTCCATCTTTCTGTGGCAGATCCAGGCCTCTGTCCTGAAACCCTGGGGGGCCCAAATTCACTCTCAGAACAGTGTTTGCTTAGGATTGCTTCTGAGGGACCATCTTTTCTGGGGACAACCTGGCAGACAGTCATAGAGTGCACTGCCGAATTAACATGGCAGGAAATAAACTCACTAATTAACTCTGCCTTAGGCTGCAGAAAAGAGATAAGGAAGGAAACAAAGTGTCTGGAAAAACAGGAGGGAGAGTGGCAGGAAAGGTGTCAGAGTCAGATAGATGGAGGTTCAAATCCTGGGCTATCTCTGCACTATGCGATGTGGGCAAGGCAGGTTCCTGGAGCCCAGGTGACCCTGTCGCGAATAGAGTGTTTCCCTGCAGGATGCTCTGAGGATGAGGGTGACTGTGGTACCTAGCTCTGAATAGGTGCTCTGCCTAAGGAAGATATTAATTTTACAAGCTCCCCTTGGTCTTCCTGAATAAGCAGAAAGCTCACTGTGAGCTTGGAGAGCAGCTTGCCCCACCATCTGTTTGGCATTAGTGATGATGCGGATGAGGATAGCTGGATGATAGAAGTGTGTCATTTCCAAAGCCCACTGGCCCCACATAGACTGCTGCCTGGGAGACAGAAAATATTTTCCTGCCAACATCATGGCTAGCTTCCTAGGGCCGCTCTAACACACCACCAAAACGCAGCGACTAAAAACAACATATTTATTCTCTGGCAGTTCTGAAGGCGAGAAGTCTGAAATGGAGGTGTTGGTAGAGTTAGTTTTCTCTGGAGGTTGTGAGGGAGAAACCATCCCGTGCCCTTCTCTTTTTTATCTTTAAAATCGTTTGTATTCCTTATTTATTTTTGGTTGTGCTGGGTCTTCACTGCAGCACGCGGGCTTTCTCTGAGTTGCATGAGCTTCTCATTGCTGTGGCTTTGGTTGCAAAGCACAGGTTCTAGGTGCAAAGCCTTCAGGAGTTGTGGCACAGGGGCTCAGTCCTGTGGGCTCCTGGGCCCTAGAGTGCAGGCTCAGGAGTTGTGGAGCGTGGGCTTAGGTGCTCCACGGCTTGCGGGATCTTTCCCGACCAGGGGCGGAACCCGTGTTCCCTGCGTTGGCGGGTGGATTCCTACCTACTGAGCCACCAGGAAGTGTCCACACCTTTCTCCTGACTTGCAGTGTTGCTGACGCCCCTTGATGTTCAATGGCTTATAGGATCATCACTCTGCTCTCTGCCTCCACCTTCACATTACCACTGTGTCTCTCTCTCTGTCCTCTCCTTGTCTTATAAGACACCAGTCATTGGATTTAAGGCCCACCCTGGCTCTAGTCCATCCTAAGGGAAATCAGTCCTGAATATTCATTGGAAGGACTGATGCTGAAGCTCAAGCTCCAATACTTTGGCCTCCTGATGTGAAGAACTGACTCATTGGAAAAGACCCTGATGCTGGGAATGATTGAAGGCAGGAGGAGAAGGGGACGATAGAGAATGAGATGGTTGGATGGCATCACCGACTCAATGGACATGAGTTTGAGCAAGCTCTGGGAGTTGGTGATGGACAGGGAAGTCTGGCATGCAGCAGTCCATGGGGTCACAAAGAGTCAGACACAACTGAATGATTGAACTGAACTGGCTCTAGGATAATGTCATCTTGAGATCCTTAGCTAATTACATAGGCAACGATCTTCTTTCTAAACAGGGACATTTTCTGAGGTTCTGAGTGGATGTGAATCTTGGAGGGAGGTATCAATGTTCACTGCATTATGGTAGAAAAGAGCACAAACATCACCATCCTCTGACATCAGTAGCATCTACATGTATGACTTAGAAGAGCCACAAACTTTTGGAGGCTCGTCTTCCTCATAGTCAAAATGGGAATAAGACAACCTGCCTGTAGGCTCACTGAGGGCTGGGTAAGATGGCTTGAGTGAAGTACTCAGCACAGGATCTGAAATGCTGGCTATATACTCGATTGTTCACACTGTCAGCATTCTCAAACGACTTTTGTGTTGTCCTGAGAGCTGTGGAGGAGAAGTCGGTAGCCAGTGGTCAGTTTGGTCAGCTTACAGGTGTGGGTCTCTGGGTAGCCCCAGAGTTGGTTACTAAGCCCGAAATCTTCTACAAACAAGACAGTGCTTTTGGGCTGAACTGTCTACTTGGGAATCTTCCAGAAAATGTGCTAGAATGCCAATCCTGTTACCTACCCAGCAGCCTGGGTGGTGGATAGGGAGAAAAACAGTGGGTTCTAAAACACAGCCACCCAGCTAGAGAGCCCCTAATCTGGCTCCTCTATCTATGGAATTCTCTAGGCAAGAATACTGGAGTGGGGTTGCCATTCCCTTCTCCAGGAGATCTTCCTGACCCAGGGATTGAACCCAGGTCTTCCGAATTATAGTCAGAATTCTTTACCATCTGAGCCACAAGGGAAGCCTGAATTTGGCACAGCCTCTCATTTCACTGCTCGGAGAAGGCAACGGCAACCCACTCCAGTACTCTTGCCTGGAAAATCCCATGGACAGAGGAGCCTGGTAGGCTGCAGTCTATGAGGTCACTAAGAGTCAGACACGCCTGAATGACTTCACTTTCATGCATTGGGGAAGGAAATGGCAACCCACTCCAGTGTTCTTGCCTGGAGAATCACAGAGACAGAGAAGCCTGGTAGGAGGCCGTCTATGGGGTTGCAGAGAGTCAGACATGACTGAAGCGACTTAGTAGCAGCAGCAGCAGCAACAGCAGCAGCAGCTCATTTCACTGAGGTCAATTCGCCAAAAGACAAAGATGTAAAATTCATTCATGAGTAAGAGAAGCGTCATCTACTGATGGGTGCATATCTCTTGCTCTCTGCGCCTTTGCTATCCAAACTCTGTCTTTCCAAACTCAGGAATCAAAGAAAGCAACATAAATGTGTTGATATATCTCTCGCTATCCAAACCCTGTTACTTACTGTGTGTATCAGTCTTTGGAATAAAATGGATTTGGAGAGCAAGGAAGACATATATTCTTACTGTGGATACAGATATATTTTATGCCACTCTGCTATGCTTTTTTTTTTTTTTTGCCCCAAGGAACTAAATTTAAAAAAAGGGTGGAAATTTTTCCAAATTCACCTATGCAGGCAAAATGAAGAGCAACACTGAAATCAATGAAAGGTGTTAAAATTGTTGTGTTCCATACAAAAGTCTCTACATTCTTGAGAGATAATTAAAAGAAATAAGATAAATTCTGCAAAGAGTTTTTCTCTATGACATGGCTTTCAGCAATTTGACCATTCAGTGAGTCGACTTTTGATGAATTAACTTTCTGTAAATTGCTTTGCTTTATGCACAGCCAATAAGTGGAGGAGTGGGCACTCACGTCATATGCTGAGACCTTCAAAAATAATTAGGGTCTTTGACTTTATCCTGTAGCCTGTCTTCGCCACTGCAATTTGCCTTTTCAAATTATGTCAGTGGAGTTTGTCGTACGTTTCCAGCAGGGACACTAACTTCTGACTGTCACTTAAAGTAAGCTTCCTCGAGGGGAGGGACTGTGTGTGTGTGTGTGTGTGTGTGTGTGCGCGTGTGTGTGCGTGTGTGTGTTTGGTTCACCATTGTATTGCCAGGACTCGAAGGGTGGCTTTTCCAGCACTTAATAATTATTTGTGACATGGGTAAATGAACGAATGACACCTATTTCTCCCTAAAATGAGAGTCCTGAACTGTCATCCCTTGCCTGGTCTACGGTTACAGCTTCTGGAGAGATTGCAGAGTGGCCATGGTACTTTCAGCCCCTCCAAACGGAGGCAAGGTCTTTTCTCCACACTTAGTTCTGGGCTGGCTTTGACTTCTTTTGGCCAAGAGACAGGGACAGAAGTGACGTCAAGCCTGGACCTCGGCAGGTTTTGCACATCTCTTTTCTACGACGTGGCTAACGTCGTGTAAATGAGCTGGGCTGGCCTGCTGGGTGGTGACAGGCATCGAGTCACTCCTCTTGATTACAGATCAGTGGTTGAGGCCGCCTTGGACTGGCTGGGATCCATCCAATCTGCGAGCCCAGTGCAGACATGCATGAAGATCAGCAAAGCCTGGGCCAGGTGTGGCTAAACTACTGTGTCAGTGCATAGACTTGGGAGCAATCATAGGTTTGTTGGTCAGTTGCTCAGTTGTGTCCAACTCTTTGAGACCCCATGGCCTGCCTCACACCAGGCTTCCCTGTCCTTCACCATCTCCCGGAGCTTGCTCAAACTCATGTCCATTGAGTTGGTGATGTCAGCAATTATAGGCAGTTATTGCTTAATCTGCTAAGTTTTGGGGTTATTTATTACACAGTGATAGCTCCCTAATACAAATTCCTTAATGACCCCTAATTTATGCCTATTAACTCTCCCAGGCTTCCCAGATGGTTCAAGAGGTAAAAAAATCTCCCTGCAATGCAGGAGATGGAGGAGACTTGGGCTTGATCCCTGGGTCAAGAAGATCCCCTGGAAGAAGAGATGGTACCCCATTCCACTCCAGTATTCTTGCCTGGAGAATCTCAGGGGCAGAGGAGCCTGGAGGGCTACAGTCCATGGGGCCGCAAAGAATTGGACATGACTGTTAGTGACTGAGCATGCATGCACTCAAGCCTCTCCCATCTTCTGTATTTCCCCTCCACTTAGTCTCCACACTACAGACTTTTAAAACAGCAGTCTGATAATGTCACACTGTAGCCTGAAACTCCTCAGTGGCTGCCTACTTCTGGGAGGACGAAGTCTGTTAATAGTTCTTCCAGCCTGTGAAGGCCGCAACGACCTGGCTCTGTTTTCTTTGTGTTTGGACCTTCCCTGCTGCCACCACGTCCCCACTCTCTCCTCCTGCAACACTCTATGTCCTCGGGATCTACCAACAGACTCTGCTCTCTGACTTCTGGCCTCTGCCAAGATGTTTCTTCCTTTTCTTTTCAGCTGGGCTACCACTGACCCAAATGGCACTTTTGCAAACGAGAAAATGTGCCCCTTCCTCAAGGAAAACCACTTCCTAAATTAAGTAGGTTTCTGTATGACCTGAACCATCACACACCGTGGCCCAGCTTGGCTTCACCGAGGAAACTTTCCAGACACCTGGCAGGCGGCAGCCCTGGCTGGTGACCATGTGTGCCAAACATCTGCTCCCCCAGGCCAGGCACACCTGGGCTCCCCCAACCTCCCACCCTGATGGTGGGCACCCAGGCCAGATTTGAAGTCAGGCAAGATATGGCCATCAGCCTGCTGAGCGTGGATAAGAAAGGAACCTTGGGGAACATCTGGAGAAGGGGTCACACATATGGGTATACATCTGTGTGTGAACCAGTGTGTGAGGCGTGCTTTCCTGAGTGTATGCACGGCTGGGCTTGCCTGTGGGCTGATCTCCTACGTTAATGTCTGTCTAACATGGGGACGATGTGTCTTTAGACGTGGCACCATGGGCAGTTCATGCTCTGAGAACCCATGATTGGTGGCTGAGCTCGTTTCAACTCAACACTCAGAAATCAGTTTAACTTTACTTCCTCCAGGTAACCTGACTTCCCACTAGTTCAGGTAAGGGTCTTCTCCATGCTTCCATAGCACCAGGGTCCTGATTTCTCTTGGTAGCCTACGGTGTGTGGATGTTAAGAGATCGCGCTCTAGATTCACACCAACCTGAACTGGAATCCTGGCTCCCCTGCTCATTTGCGGTGTGACTTTGGGTAAAGCACTTAACCTCTCTGAGCCTCAACTGTCAATCCAGCCCCCTTCCCCAGTGAGAGCCAACTACTTCCTCTTCTTTTTCTTTACCAGGAAGCTGCCTCTAACCTGGGCTCCAAGCTCCTGACTGGGACGTTTCTCATTCCTCTTCATGCTCTTGGGGATGAAGCTACAGCTTGGACTGACGTAAAAAAAAAATCTATGCATTTACCTCCATCAAGCATTCTCAACTGGGATGAAAATTAGTTCTTCGGGGTGGAGATGGTGGCAAAAATCTTAAATATAGCAACGGTCTACAGAGCTCCACAGAGCTGTCAAGCTAGGTCTTCACGGCGCAATCTTGTTTCTTAATATCTAATTTCTCTTATTTGGGAGAAATGAATATCAATTGAAATTCATCTCCCTGATGCCTGTTCAGGCTTGGCGGGGCCGGGGGTGGCACTTCCCTCTGTCCGTATTTATCATATGTCTCCATCTTTTCTATTGAACTCATTCACCTACCTCTCCTCCGAAAATAGGTCATTTGTGCAATTTCCTTTAAAATCCCAGCTGACAATATCTTTGTGCTGGACCTTGACCTAATTGCAAACTTCTCTGAGAGTTGAGAGTTTTCAGGGTAGTTTTAGAAAGAGGTTATCTCATAAGTCCTGCCCCAGATACCAGGTGGTAATGGGTGTGGGTGTTTGGTATCCTCTTCTGCGTGGAGACAGCTAAGAATTAGAATCCACACTACTGGAGTTCACCCTCACCTTCTGCATAAATCCCTTTTAGAGATACAAATATGTCCTGAGCAATGACTGCTACTTTGTTTTTTAAGCCTGGACTTGTGAGACATTCCCATTTATTGTCATTAAACCATTAAAAAAAATTAAGACTGTAGACCTATTTGGTGTCAGGCTAAGATCTCTTGATGTATAGCTCTAATCGTTTTAATGTATATAGACTGATGTCTTCCACCCAATCATTTCTCCTTGGTCAAGAAAGTTAGAGATTGATTTACTTATTACTCTGTTTTGCACAGTTTCTTAACTTCTGAGGGGAAATGAATCATCTGACTTGACCTCCATCTAAATTCTGGGCTACTTAATGCAACTGAGTGGAGCCCAACGCCATGGATGGAGTTACTCTCTCATTTATTCATTCATTCAACAGGCAGAAATGTCTGGGTACCTATACCTGCCAGGCACTGTGCTAGACTCATGCTTGGGGAAGATCTCTTTCAATCAGGGCCTGGCCTCCTGCCCTGACTCTGGACCAGGCAGCTGAGGCCTTGCTGCCTGCTCACTGAGCTCCCTTCTGGGGCAACATCCCTGAGGGACAGAACCTCGCCCCTGCACCAGGCCTGGCACAGCGCCGGCCCTATAGCATGGGGTTCAGAGGCAGACAGAGCCAGCGCTGACTCTGGACTTCCACCCACCCTTGCCAGCTGTGAGATGATGGATCCAACCTTGCAGACTGGAGAGAATTCAATGGGATCATGTCCAAGCAATATTTGCCCAAATGCTGGCCACTTGACATCCCCTGGTTCCCTCTCCTTTCTTCCCGCTCCTGCCCTCGGGTAAATCCACTGAATGAGATCATCCATTGCCAGGTCTGTCTCTCGTGGGCTCCTCCAGGGCAGGAGCAGGATATTTTCCATCTCTTCCCTGCTAGACAGAGCAGGTGCCAGGCTGGCTGGCACTCAGTTCATGTCAAGCATGTGTGTGGTTTGGACTCTATTTCCCTTGACTCTTCTCCCTTCTCCCCTCCCCAGGCTCTCCTCTTGGGTTTTCTGAGCTTAGCGTCTCCCCTTTCTGGGTCTCACGGGCTCCGTCAGGGTGGACCCTCAAAGTTCAGTGCCCAGATCCTGGCTGGCACTTCCAACAGTGCCTGTGGGAGGGTCTCCCTCAAGGGGCGACCTTGGCCAGTGGCTGCACAGGTGGACTTCTGGCCTCTCCCACCCTCAGTGGCCGGTGCTCCAAGGACTCCACGGTGCCAAGGCCACAGAGGGTGAAAGGTCCGAGGTGGACGTCTCCCTGTGCTGAGTGAAAGCTGGTGCCTGCCACACCAGTAAGCAACTAGTCGGGTCACCAGCAAACAACTGTCGAGTCACTGCATAGCACCAACGGTGAGCCCTGAGGGGACTCGGGATGGAGGCAAATGGGCTGCCCAGTCCCTGCAGTCACCCCCACAGTGCACCCCCGGGGACTTGGGACTGGAAAGAACGGGAGGCGTGCACGCATGCTAAGTCGATTCAGTCGTGTCTGACTGTTTGTGACCCCATAGACTGTAGCCTGCCAGGCTCCCCTGTCCATGGGATTCTCCAGGCAAGAATACTGGAGTGGGTTGCCATGCCCTCCTCCAGGGGATCTTCCCAACCCAGGGGTTGAACCCTTGTCTCTTACATCTCCTGCATTGGCAGGAGGGTTCTTTGCCACTAGCACCACCTGGGAAGCCTGGAAAAACCAGGATACCGGCCTCCACTAGCTAAGGTGCAGATCAAAGGAATGACTTCAGTGAGCCCAGACTCTTGCATCTTCCCAAGACACAGAAAAGCACTAAACTCCTTAACATCCTTGAGATCTGTTTTCTTTAATGAACCGTAATCTTTTGATGTTCCAACTACCTGGTCTTTGCTGAAAAAACTGTATATCCCAGCTCCTCCCTTGTCTCTTTGGAGCAGTCTCGCAGAGCTTCTCAGAGGCTGCCTCCTGGGCTTGGTTTTTTCCTCAGATTTGTCTGCTGAATTAAGTGTAATTCCCACCTTTCAGGCTGTGCATCTTTTCAGGCTACAGACAGATCAATGTCTAGACGGGATATCTGAGAATCCTCCCGTGGGTCCCAGGACCCAGGACTGCAGGAGTATGAGCCACGCAGCCACGCCAGGCGGGGTGCTGGGTGGGGAGAGAGGGTCCGGAGGGTCACTGCCCGGTTTCGCTCCAGCTCCGCTGCTCTTGCTGTGTGACCTTGGGCGAGTCGTTTGTACACAGTGCAGCTGCTCTTCCGTGGTGGCAGCGACGTTGTCTCATTCACCTTTACCTCCAGTCCTGGCCTGGAGCCTGGCACTGTGGGATAATAAATATACATTTGGCCTTTCCCCCTGGTTTCTGGCAGAGAGCACAGTTCCTGTCACAAAACATGGAGCTCCTCAGACCCTTGGAATTTCCTGAGTGACAGGAGTGTCCTGAACTTCCTCAGTGGCTCAACGGGTAAAGAATCCGCCCGCAGTGCAGGAGCCTCAGAAGACACAGTTTCAATCCCTGGGTAGGGGAAGATCCCCCGGAGGAAGGCGAGGCAACTCATTCCAGTATTCTTGCCTGGAGAATTCCATGGACAGAGGAGCCTGGCGGGCTATGGTCCATAGGGTTGCAAAGAGTCAGACACAGCCGGAGTGGCTTAGCATACCATAACATGGAGGAGTGTGCTGTTTTTCTCTCCACTCCACCTAACATGACTCATGTGGCCCCGGGGCCTGGAGATTGAGTTTGGTCATCCATGGCCAATGATTGACTTGATCATGCCCACATAATGAAACACCACAGAAACTTCTAAAGGATGGGGTAGGGAGTGTGCAGGTTGGTGGACTCACAGAGGGTCTGGGAAGGGTGTACACCCCAAGAGGGCATGGACGCGCCATACCCACTCTCCCATACCTTTCGCTGTGCACCTCTTTAGAGTGAGCTGTTCTAAGTAGAGCACATTTCTGAGCTCTGGGAGTCATTCTTGCAAACACTGAGCCTGAGGGGATCGCTCTTGGGAGCCCCTGTATCTTAGTCAGCCAGGTAGAACTGCAGTTACCTGGTGACCCCAACTGCAGCTGGTGTCTGAGATGGGGGAAGGCTTGTGGGGCTGAACCCTTAATTTGGGGAGTCCATGCTCACTCTGGGTTAGAGAGTGTCAGAACTGGACTGAATTGCTGGACACGCAGCTGATGTTAAAGAACTGAAGATGGGTGTGGGAAACAGGATGTTTGGTATTGGAAAACACAGTAGGGACTCCACGAGTGAGTGTTGAATGAAAGCATGAGAAATACAATCATGTATTGAGGGCTAACCAGTTGTCAGGCCCTGTGTTTGGTGCCTGGAACACAGAAGTGATGGAAACAAGGTCTCTGCTATTTGCAGATACTAGAGGAAACGGAGCGGCCTCAGCCATTGTAATAGCAGGTGGAGCGGGTGAGATTAGCAGCAAGTCTAGGGGGTGGGGCTGAGCGCCACAGAGGAGGAGCTCTCTAGTTTTAAGAAAATTTCAAGGGTCAGTGTGAGCAGAAAACTATTTTTAAAAGATTTTTTTTT
>SJYV01019638.1:7303-25702 GCA_006410875.1 Neotragus pygmaeus
GAGTCCGTGATGCCATCCAGCCATCTCATCCTTGGTCGTCCCCTTCTCCTCCTGCCCCCAATCCCTCCCAGCATCAGAGTCTTTTCCAGTGAGTCAACTTTTCCCAGGAGGTGGCCAAAGTGCTGGAGTTTCAGCTTTAGCATCATTCCTTCCAAAGAAAGCCCAGGGCTGATCTCCTTCAGAATGGACTGGTTGGATCTCCTTGCAGTCCAAGGGACTCTCAAGAGTCTTCTCCAACACCACAGTTCAAAAGCATCAATTCTTCGGTGCTCAGCCTTCTTCACAGTCCAACTCCCACATCCATACATGACCACAGGAAAAACCATAGCCTTGACTAGACAGACCTTAGTCGGCAAGGTAATGTCGAGGTATTCTTTCCAAAATTCTGCTTAGACTATTATAACTTAGCTTAGTCTGGAGAGGTATTTAATTTGAAAAAAATGGTTTCAAAAAATGTTTCAGTTCAGTTCAGTCGCTCAGTCGTGTCCAACTCTTTGCGACCCCATGAATCGCAGCACGCCAGGCCTCCCTGTCCATCACCATCTCCCAGAGTCCACCCAGACTCACGTCCATCGAGTCCGTGATGCCATCCAGCCATCTCACCCTCTGTCGTCCCCTTCTCCTCCTGCCCCCAATCCTTCCAGCATCAGAGTCTTTTCCAGTGAGTCAACTCTTCTCATGAGGTGGCCAAAGTACTGGAGCTTCAGCTTTAGCATCACTCCTTCGAAAGAAATCCCAGGGCTGTGCTTTTAAATGTGACCGACTAATTTTGGCTCTTTTGAATTTTGAGTGGTGCACATAGGAGATGCTAATGGGATATTTGCAAGCGCATTCAGCTGGACTCCGATTAATTTAGACCTATCCACTGGGCAAGGGAAGAGTCCTTATATTTCTTTGGATGTAAATAAACATAATCTTTCTCCCTGTGAACCACGTGCCAGGCGTGAGTGGTGGCACTTTGAAGGATGCTTTGGCAGTGAAGGTGAGGCAGCCTCCCTTACCAAACTCGTGCTATGTGTCACTGCAGTGCCCGGCGATGTTTTCTCCAGAGAAAAATGAATAAAGTCATTAAAAAAAAAAGTCAGTCATCTCGAAGATAAGGAGCAGTAAAGTGGGTCCTTTGTGGAGACCAGGCAGAAGGAGCGTGTCTGGAAGGGCAGGGGAAGGAAAGAAGTGAGCTGTGGGGGGTGGGAGCCGGGCACAGGAGCGCACCACGCCCACCGGCGCGGGGAGCTCACCAGCCTCATCACCGCCTCTTCAAAATAAAAACTATGGGGGAGACAGACCTGGGGCCCATCCAGAAAGAAGTATTGCCTCCTGTCTTTATTACCAGCCACATCCTTAGACTGGAATGAGAAGTCCCGGTTCACTAACCAGCTTTAACCTCAAACATTTCCATTTTGTTCCTTGTTTATATTTGGCATTTGATTCTTGCTGTAAACCTTACATATAAGTAAATGCCAGATGGAAAGGCTTATATTACACAGAGTCTATTCATAGACTATTTAAAGTCTCCTCTGAAGTCTATTTAGATGTGGCTTCACCAGGATATTTGCAGGGCTGAAATTACCAGTGTATACAAATATGAATTACTGATTAAAAAAAAAAAAAACAACCTTCTAGGTCACTTTTAAAGGCAAGTTAATAAGTTTCCTATTGAATAAATGTTCTTTAAACGCACATACGGTGAAGCCTACTGAATGAGTATTCAGGAAACATGCCTACCTGGCTTAGATTGAGGATTGTAAGTTATAGGTGTACAGAAACACCTTCCAGTGACAGGCGGGGCACCACTGCCTGGCAGGCCAGCTCACAGCTGGGATCAGTGTAAGAAGGAAAGAGCTTTGTCATTTTCTCTCACCTCTTGATTCTGTTTGCTCTTTGAAATACTCCAGACTTGCGGGTGGAAGGGCTTGAACTGCACGGCAGGCGTGAGAGCCGCTGTGCCGCTGGGCTTGGCTGTTTGGGACGCAGGCCTCTGCTTTGCAGTTCACTGCTCCTCAGGATGCGTGCGCTGGTCATGGTGCCTGCCTAGTGGCCGCTTCTCTATGTAAAGAAGAGCTGGATGTTAACTTGCGTTACATCTTTGTTTTCAGAATCACGCGTATGCTTAGAAATCAGAGGAAAACTTCTTGCTGCCTAATTGTCCTGATGATACAGACTTTCTTTGAATCTTAGCATTTCCTATATTGCCATATTTACTCTTAAAAACTATTAGGTAGTGTTAGTCTCCTAACAGGGGCTTCGCTGGAGGCTCAGTGGTGAACAATCCACCTCCCAAAGCAGGAGACGAAGGTTTGATCCCTGGGTCAGGAAGATCCCCTGAAGAAGGAAATGGCAACCCACTCCAGTATTCTTCCCTGGGAAGTTGCATGAACAGAGGAGCCTGGTGGTCTACAGCCCGTGGGGTTGCAAAGAGTCACACACGACTTGGTGACTAAACAGCAACAGCAGTCTTGTAACTAGAAGGGCCTCCACACATTAAAATGGGATGCTTCAATTAAGAAACACTTATATTTTTCTAATTGACTTTATTCACAGTGAATTTTCTGCCATTTACAAGACATACCTAATCAGCCTACAGTTAGTTCTAGACATTTTACAAGATTAAGCATTTTAGTAACAAGCTAAAATCCGCTGCAGTACTTACAGTTCACATTTGATTGATTTCTATCAGCTCTTTTCTTTCTAAAGTGTAATTTTTACCTGTTCACCCGGTAAAAAGATGGACTGCTCTTAAACAGATTGCACTGGTTTATTTACCTGTCATGCAAAGTTCAGGTGTCTGTTGCAGAAGCAAATTAATTTTATAACAAATTGAGATTTTCAGTTCCTTAGGGCCCTGCTGCCAAAATATACATAGCAGTTCTGATAGTTGTTCTTGTCTGTGCTTTTTTAGCTGCTTACTTGGTTACAGCTGTAGCACCAGTTTCATTGACTTGTAACCACGAGAGGCTCTGGGAACTCACCTTTGAAGGCTGTGGGCTGTGTGGGACATTTGAAAACAGGCTCTAGGGGTACGGAGAGGAAAGCAGCCGGAGCTGCAGTAACACAGGAAGTAAAGTGCCTCTGAGTCACCACGCCAGTCTTCAAAAAGAAAAAGCTCTGCTCGCAGGCTTAGTTCCGATCTTCAGGTCATAGTTCAGATACATCAAAGGTAGGCCTGATGCTTTTCTTGTGAAACCTAGTGCAACTCAAGTAAATGTTGCTTGAAATCTACTTTGGTCATAAGATAAAGCCAAGTAAGTTTCTAATATAGATTCTTAATATTCTTGGCATTTTCACAAAGCTTTTTAAAAACCCTAGCTGTTTTGGTATCAGTTCAATCGCTCAGCCATGTCCAACTCTTTGCGACCCCATGAATCGCAGCATGCCAGGCCTCCCTGTCCATCCAACTCCCGGAGTTCACTCAGACTCACGTCCATCGAGTCCGTGATGCCATCCAGCCATCTCATCCTCAGCCGTCCCCTTCTCCTCCTGCCCCCAATCTCTCCCAGCATCAGACTCTTTTCCAGTGAGTCAACTCTTCCCATGAGGTGGCCAAAGTACTGGAGTTTCAGCTTCAGCATCATTCCTTCCAAAGAAATCCCAGGGCTGATCTCCTTCAGAATGGACTGGTTGGATCTCATTGCAGTCCAAGGGACTCTCAAGAGTCTTCTCCAACACCACAGTTCAAAAGCATCAATTCTTCGGTGCTCAGCCTTCTTCACAGTCCAACTCCCACATCCATACATGACCACTGGAAAAACCATAGCCTTGACTAGACGGACCTTTGTTGGCAAATCAATATCAAAAGATAAAATATGAGGGACTTCCTGGTGGTCCAGTAGTTATCACTATACTCCCAATGCAGGGGCCTGGGTTCGATCCCTGGTTGGGGAACTAGATTCCAGAGGCTGTGTGTTAAGATCCAACATAGCCAAATAAATAAAAATAATTTTTTTTTAAAAAAGATAATATGAAATCCAATTTTGATATTCAGTATGTCCAGACCTGAACTGATGCTGGGATTGGCTCCTCAGAATCACTTCTTGTAGGACTTGTTAAAATTTTGATTTGGTGGAAGTGTGCTAGGCCTAGGGAATCTTTGTTGTTAAGGAGTACCCTCTTCAGAAATTCCTGTCACAGGCTCAATGGTATGATATTTTAGCCTTCACATGCCAAAGGATAAAATCAAGGGCATTTTGTAGGTATTTGTGTTAACAAGAGAGAATTCAAACTTCCACAGCCTTTTTATTGAAATCCATAATAGTAAGTTGCACACCGTGTTTCTTAGTGCAGGTTTACTGATGAGAGTTAGATTCTTCTGGAAGGGGACAGCACGTTGCTTACGGGAGGCCTCTGCTGTTGCCACAATCAGGGGCCAGTGCTCACCGTTTGTGCTGATCTGGAGCGAGGCCGTGCATCCCACTCATGGACGGTGGTGCGGTGGTGTGGTCCTAGCAGGAGAGACCTGGGAGAGTTCTGTTGGATCCTCTCCGTGTTTGCCTCTGGGCATGACCTTTACGTTGCAGCTTCGCTGTTGCCATAGCTGGGTGGATTTTGAAGTATGGATGCATTTTTTTTTTAACACTTGCATTTTGGTCTGAAAGATGTTGCTAGAACTATCTTTTATATTCGAAATATCCGTCTGCTGCATGTTTGCATGAAATGGAGGCCCCTGTTTTAACTTGCCAGCAGAGAACATGTTTTAAGTGATTGGACATTGCTTGTAATTCCAGGAATGCTGGTTGTCAGTGATTTTTGCATGCATGTGCATGCTCAGTCATGTCTGACTCTTTACGACCCCATGGACTGTAGCCTGCCAGGCTCCTCTGTCCATGGGATTTTCCAGGCAAGAGTACTGGAGTGGGTTGCCATTTTCTTCTGCAAGGGATCTTCCCCACCCAGGGATTGAACCCTCATCTCCTGCATTGGTGGGTGGATTCTTTACCCCTGAGCCACCTGGGAAGCCCCTACCTACAGAATGTATTTTGCCTTTAGGTTTGGATTGAACTTATTGGGAAGTGTACTCAAGTCTTCCCCAAAGTTGATTTGGAAAATCCATTCATTGTTCTGCTTTAGTGGTTGGAGGTGGGTTCTTGTTGCAGAAAAATTTGGTTTCATCCATTAGTTCAAAAATCTCACTGAAAATTTACGTCTGCTGAGACATGGGACTGGTGTAACAGGGCAAGTCAGCATACTCAGCTTTTCTTGGTGACCCAGCTCGTGGGCCTGGCGACAGTCCCATCCGTGAAAGCGGATTAACTCGCTGACAGCGCTGGTTCTGTAAGACAGTGTAGACGTCAGGTGTTTCCTGCAGAGTCCGTGCTGGTGAAGAGTCTGGGGAGGTTTAGTCGCTTGGTCGTCTCTGACTGTTGTGACCCCGTGGACTGCAGCCCTCTGGGCTCCTCTGTCCATGGGATCCTTCAGACAAGAACACTGGAGTGGGATGCCATTCCCTTCTCCAGGGGAATCTTCCCGAAGAATCTGCGGTGTGACCGTTTCCACAGTCTGAAGTGGCCTTTTCTGCTCCACACCCTTTGCCGCTGGCGGTCGCCGCAGGCTGCGCCCTCTGGCCTGCAGCTCCTCTGCGCAGACGGCTCGCTCGGGCTCCGTCTTCGGGCCGTTCGCGCTTGGCTGACCCCTTGAGGAAGGCGCCGCTGAGCGGTGCGGGCCGTGCTCCCGTGGCTCCCAAGCGCCCGCTCCCGCAGCCCGCCGGCCCTCAGCTGCGGCCCCGTTTCCGTTTTTGCCTCTTGGGAAGAAGTCCTGTGATGAGCTGGTCCGCGTAGAACGGCAGCGCTGCGGCCTGGCTCTCCGTGCGGCGGCGTTCTGTCTCGAGGGCTTGCTCTGGCGCCGTCGTGCCCAGCGCTGTCCGCCCGCGGTGCGTGTGGGGCCCGCGGAGGCGGCGTTTCAGGCGCGTGCCCGCTGCCCGGGGGCGACGTCGAGGCCGCTGCTCGCGCAGGCTCGGCCCCGAACAGCTGCAGGAGCTGTGGCTGACAGGCGGGGCCCCGGGCAGAGCGGCGCCGGCCCGCTGGCCTCCCCCGTCGCGCTGTCCGGCTCTGGGGGGCGCCGTCAGGCCTGGCCTCGTCGGCGGCGGGGCCTGTCGCGTGAGGAGCGCGGCCGGCCGCCCTGCCCCGTGGGCGCCAAGCCCGCCGGGCGCCGGGGCGCTCACCTCCGCCTGTGTGTCAGAGCAGAGCCTTGGGGGATGGCCTCAAACGTCGTAAATCTACAAAGTCGTAAATGTGAATCCGCTCTTCTTTGGAAGTTTACTAAGAGTTCTCTTCAGTGACAGAACGCATGTCATAACCAGGAGCGAGTCCTGAGGCCCGCGCCGCTCGCCCCGCACCTGAAGGCGCCTCAGGCCGCCCGGGGACGGAGCGGCGCAGCGCGAGTCACGGGAGCGCCCGCTCCGGGCGCACGGCCGCGGGTGAGGGAAAGGAGGCCTTCTCTTTAAATCAGCCGCACACACTGAAGTTGCTGCTCGGGCACAATGATCCGTGGAACCAGGGGACTTCCTCGGTTTACCGACCGTTAGATGGAGACTCAGAGGAGTTGAGGGGCTTGCCAGCTCGCTCAGCGTTGAGGAGAGGCCTCGAGTCAAAGTTGATGGTAGACGGGGAAGACTCGGATCACCTCGGAAGGGGTCAGGGCACAGCTTGCGGGAGGTCGCGGTTCACAGCTCGGCCCAGACAGAGAGAGGCTCCTGAGGACACGGGCGCCGCCGCGCATTTCCTGTGTCCTCGTGGTTCAGCGGCGAGTCACACACATTTTACGCATATCTTAAAGGTTTACGTAGCTGCTCCGGATCTTAGTTGCCCGTTTGAACTTTGGTTGCGGCATGAGGGTCTAGTTCCCTGACCAGGGGTCAAACTGGGGCCCTGCAGAGGGAGCTCGGAGCCTCAGCCACTGGACTACCAGCGAGGTCCTTTTTTATCTTTTAATTTAATATGTTTTGTTTTTGATGTTGTAAAAATACAGATTTTTCTCTGTTGTTTCCCCAGTGGAGGTCTTTAAAGCTCCTGTAAGGAAGTTCAGAAGTGTTCACCCTTCTATAGCATGTGTGTTCACACCACACATGTGAGTTTAAATTTGTATTGTATTGGGGCAGGTTTGGGGGAAAACTTCACCCCTTAACAGTCAGCAGCCTCCATCATCATCACCACACCACGTGCAGTCAAAGGTCATTGAGGTTATTAAGATTATCATTCCTACTTTCAGTCTTCTCACTAATGGAGGGTCAGTCATATCACCTGTGATATAAAAGATAAGTTAACATCACTTTTCTTGACTGAGGAGTTATTTTAAACCAAAACATGTTTTTCATAGGAATAATATTTTAAAGCATTTCTTGTCCTTGAATAGATACTGGCCAAATGTTAAGGGAGAAGGCAAAAGGCACCTTATTTAGGACTTAAAATATTAGCGATAATCCACACACTGAAATGTGTGAAAATGAATTAAAACGTTTTTATTTAGATTTTGCACAGTGTTGAGTGCACAAAGGGCTTTGTAGATGATACTGATGAAACTTTCTGCAGTAGAAGTTGAAACTTGTTAACAGAGCATATGTGTGTTTGTATAATACCATCACGTGATTTTGGTGAGGTTATGAATTCCTAATAAACAGGCGCATTCTGAGACACCCCCCCGCCCCTTAGGGAATGCAGTTAAATCAGGAAGCTTCAGTGAAATTTAAAATATTTCTTTGTGTTTGTATAATAATACCAAGAGGAGACCAAATGGGGGGTGATTTTCCTGTTTTGAGAGGAGAATATAGTCACTCAGAACTGCCAAATTACCTTGTCCATATTTTAAATAACGAAAACCAAAACCTGTGTACTGCAGAGTTATTCTTATCATGAACCCCCGAGTCCACATTTATTAACGGAATTAAGAATTTTCTGGATCATGGATAGATACTGCACGCTGTGTCACCTCCATTGTGTTTTGCAGCGAAACACTTCAGGAGTTTCACCCAGTAGAATTCAAGCCTGCAGAGTCCCTCGGCAGCTCAGGTCGGCCCTGCTGCCACGGGAGTGCTGGGGCCGAGCTCACGGGGAGCTTGTGGTCCTTCGCTTTGTAATCGTCTGCCTCAGTTTGGCAGTTAAGTGTTAGTCATGCCTGACTCTCTTCAACCCCACGGACTGTAGCCCGCCAGGCTCCTGTCATGGGATTCTCCAGACAAGGGTACCGGAATGGGTAGCCATTTTCTGCTCCAAGGGATCGTCCCGACTCAGGGATTGAACCTGGGTCTCCCGCATCGCAGTTCTCCAGGTGTGGTCCCTGGGCCACAGGGATCCCAGAAAGCCTTTAAAAGGAGGCTTCCCGTTCTGCGCTCTTTGTGGTGTCCCTGGAACGTCCTCTCCCGTGGCCGGGCGGACACGCGCCAACAGCCCGGAGCGGCATGGTTACCGCTGCTGGAACCTCCGCACAGGGTAAGCCCCAGACACGGCGCTCAGTGTCCTCAGCTGGAAACACGCACCAGTGAACCAGTGAAGTCGCTCAGTCATGTCCGACTCTCTGCGACCCCATGGACTATAGCCTGCCAGGCTCCTCTGTCCACAGAATTCTCCAGGCAAGAGCACTGGAGTGAGTTGCCATTTCCTTCTCTAGAGGATCTTCCTGACCCAGGGATCGAACCCAAGTCTCCTGCATTGCAGGCAGATGCTTTCCTGTCTTGAGCCTCCAGGGAAGCCCCAAGGAAAACACGCACCAGGCTCCCCTAAGACTGTCCTTGACTGAGCAGTAAAGACTGTTTCAGATCTCCACGGGAAGAGCTCTGGACGAAGCAGGCTCCTGCACAGACCAGTCTCTGGGAAGCGCCTTGGTGACTGGCCGTGTTGTGTTGGAATTCACTGTATTTTTCATGGAACACCATTTTTCCTTGAAACGGGCAACCAACTTACACTTGGGCATTTGGTGGGCTTTTTTTTTTTTAAGAAAATGAATGAAATTATTAACCCACCAATTTGAGGAAAATAAGTTTGTTGACGTTGATAGAACTTGAGCTTTCAACTACAAATCAGAATTTAGGAAAGCTTGTGTCTGCTTGCCACTGTGAACTTGCTGACTTCCCGAGCCATAAGGGATGAGGGCAGTGAATGGGATTTTCTCCGTATTATGTCTTGTACACGTGACTGCCTGCTGTATTCCAGGGCTTGATGCTACAAAATTGTTGTGGGGCAAAAGACCCATTCCGAGTGCGAAGTAGACTTTTAGTAAGCTGTCATTTGTCAAATTCTGGTGTAGAAACAAAAATACCTACAATTGCAGAGGCCATTAAGATACTCCATTTCCAGTGGGCATTCTGCAGGAGGCCAGACCTGCTTAACTGGCTCCAGCTGAAGTCCCCTTTGGTGACAGAGCGGGTGTAGGAACAGTCGAACATCTCACTGGCTTTACTAAGTTTGTGTGAATGAGTTTATTATTGGTATTTTTTAATGAATTAATGAGTAAATTATTTGTTAAGCTGCCTCATTTTACTTTCTAACATGGTATTATAGCTGTAATCCACTTAAACAAAGTCTCTTTGGGGTCCTGAAGAATCTTAAGTGTGTAAAGGGAATCCAGAGACTAAAATTTTGAGATCTGCAGCTTTAAGGCCTCATGACTCAAGAGTGTGGCCCCAGAAGTCACCTGATTGCAGAAACTCCCTACAGACAAGATCTCCCGGCGACTGTTCTGCATCAGGGAGGTACTGTCTTCTGGAGCCAGACCTGGGGAGCAGCTTCTGGCAGACGAGCGTGGGGCTGCAGAGACCCAGCGGGGGCTGAGCCCACAGCCTTCTCTGCGTGGTGCTCCCTGCTCACCTGTCTGTCTGCTGTTCAAGGATTTCCTTGCGGAACGTGTTCCCATACGCTTGAGGTGTCCAAACCTGCCTGAAACCTAGGAGCAGAGTGAGCCCAGGGAGTGTAGGCACTGGGGCTCGGGGGCATCTGTCGGGCTCGCCTGTCCCGGCAGCGGTCCCTGCCTCATCCGCGCTTTGCTCCTGTCTCAGAAGACGATCAGCTTGAGATGGGAGGATACAAACAGAAGCCATCCCGCTGGGCCCGTAGCTGTGTGTTCATCTCGGAAGCAGTTTGCACCTTTTCATTAGGTCTTCCCTGTGGACTTGCAGCTGTGTGGAGATGCCTGCGTGGAATCCTCTGAGGGGGTGGTCGCGGGGGACGCTCGTGCAGAGACTGAGAGACTCCAAGGCTTTGGCGGAGGCTGACGTTTTATACGATTTTAGTGGGGTCAGCTGCTCCGTCTGAAGTTGGTGACTAAACAGAGTATGTTTGGATTAAGTGTACAACCAGACAGTTCAACATAAACTGTTGTAGCAAAGTCTTCCATTTCTCAGCGCTAATAACGATTTATTTTCTTCTTGTTTTCAGGGTGAATCTGTAAAATATTTCCTGGATAACTTGGATAAACTCGGAGAACCAGTAAGTTTTCAGGCAGTGTTTATGTGTATTGTCGTTAGAAAGCAGTAGCCAGGGTGAGGAAATTTGGAGAAATTATGTACTGAGCTGTTTCCTTTTTCCTCGTGGCTATATTCAGATTGTTCCTGCTTCATTTTTCCCTCCCTCTCTCCTCCTGACCGCTGCCATTTCCACGAGGAATGCCCTGCCCACTGTTTCATGAAAGTAAAACTCTACAGAAAGAAGTTTATGCTTGAAAAGAAGACGGCCCATGAGCAAGTCCATGCGCAGTCTTTGCTCTTCTGTAAGCGGAGGCAGAACATAGAGTGCTCACTGAGTTCAGAACTTTCCAGCAAGCAGTTTTTCCGTTCAGGACCCCCGTCTGCAGGGCTGGACGGTAGGAGGCTGGAGTCTCAAGGCTGTGACGCGGGCAGAGTCACCCTTGCCGAGGGAGCTGCCAGCTGGACTGTCCGCAGGTGCATCCCTGTGGCCCCGAGCGGCCCCCTGAGGGCCGCTGCTCTGGCGCCGCGCCAGTCCTGACCCTCCCTGTTTAACCCTGAGCATAAAACGGAAGGCGAGCAGGAGGAGCCCTGCTGTGGGTAGGAAGCAGCCCCGTGTCCAGCCGTGGGGAGGAGGACCTCCTTTTGCTCTCGCGTGACATGCCTTGCGTTTTCCCTTGTGTGTTGCTCAGCGGCACTTGTCCCCCCTGCCCTCGAGATGTGTCTCCCCAGGCACGGGTGTCCTCGGGGCGGTCTCTGGGTAGGCCCCTGTGTTCGTCTCTTTTGTCTGCTCCGTCCACAACAGTGAGACTGTGTGTGAAGACCTACCTCACTGACACTCTTCGGGTTAGACTGTAGTCAGCCGTAAAGAAAAGTTAGGTACCAGCCAAGTGGAGAGAAGCTTCCGTGGATAAACTCAGTTTTTGAGAGTTATTTCGTGTTTTCCAACTGGCCTGTTCTGAGTTGGCCTTTCCATGCAGCCCTCCTTGAGCACACTGCTCACCGCCCCTCCTCTGCTTTGAGGCTCCACTGCTTGCGTTACAGTTGTTGATTCACGTGAGGTTGGCTGGTCTTTCCCCCTCTGTCCCTGAAGGCAGGGACCATGTGTCTTGGTTCTGAAGAGCTGCTTAGCGACAGGGCCTGGCGCCCCTCATTGGCACTCAGCAAATGCCTGCCGCCTGCCAGGCTCGCTGCCCTCCACTGTCTCCCAGCGTTTGCTCAGAGTCATGTGCAGACCAGTTAATGGCACACTCCACTTTCTCATTATTCCTGAATCGCTGAGCAGGAAATACTTTCCTTTTTTCCAGGAGTACATTCCCTCCCAGCAAGACATCCTGCTCGCCAGAAGGCCCACCAAAGGCATCCATGAGTACGACTTTGAAATCAAGAACGTGCCTTTCAAGATGGTCGACGTGGGCGGCCAGCGGTCGGAGCGGAAGCGCTGGTTCGAGTGTTTCGACAGCGTGACGTCCATACTGTTCCTCGTCTCCTCCAGCGAGTTCGACCAGGTGCTCATGGAGGACCGCCTGACCAACCGCCTGACCGAGTCGCTGAACATTTTTGAAACCATCGTCAATAACCGGGTTTTCAGCAATGTCTCCATAATTCTCTTCTTGAACAAGACAGATTTGCTTGAGGAGAAAGTGCAAATTGTGAGCATCAAAGACTATTTCCTAGAGTTTGAAGGGGACCCCCACTGCTTAAGAGACGTCCAGAAATTCCTGGTGGAGTGCTTCCGCAGCAAGCGCCGGGACCAGCAGCAGAAGCCCCTGTACCACCACTTCACCACCGCCATCAACACCGAGAACATCCGCCTGGTGTTCCGCGACGTCAAGGACACCATCCTGCACGACAACCTCAAGCAGCTGATGCTCCAGTGACGCCCCGAGGGCCCGCCGCCTTCCCGCCTTCCTGTTTTCTGTTTGTTTTGTTTTTAAAATAGAAGTTTACAGCAGGAATTAGAACAGTCTTGATTCTGGGTTTAACTCCTTGGAAATCTCAGTCCTCCCCTGGCGACTCCGGCCCCTAGTGGAGGGCCGCCCATGGCCAACGCCTGTGGGCGCAGCTCCGGCCTCCGTGGATGGGCCCTCCTCCCGCCAGGCCTCAGATGCGCTGTCCTTCCGGCTTTGACCCTTCCACTTCTCAAACAGTGCTCCTGTGGCGCCAAGCATGGCAGCTGCGCCTGCGCCCAGCCTCGGTGGGCTGCTGGGGAAGGAGGGCCGCTGGGGGAGTTTGCTCTGAGCAGCGGCGGCCGTAGACTCCCTGGCTTTGGCCCTCCCGTTCTCCTGATTGCTCGTGTCCCCAGCAGTTGTCCTGAGTTTCTGTGGCTCCTGAAGGCAGTGCTCGCACGTGTCTCGTTCACGTGAGGGTGTCTCGTCTGGCGCTGGTAGAAGCTCCCGTGCGGTTCAGTGTGCACAGGCGTGTGCCGTTCCCAGTGTTTTGATCAGAAGCCAAAAGAGTGGAGTGCAGGCTGCCTTTTCCCATACTTAGATACGTCATCCAGGTGCCATGCAGGAAACGCCATAGCAGCGGCTAGAAAGTGCAACCTGATAACAGGACTTTCTGAATAAATACAGCCCTTCCCAAGGATATTTTGTTTCACTCTCAGACTTTGAGACCCCGTCTCAGGTCCCACAGTGGGAATCCTTGTCGCACCATCATGGACGTGGTTCTTTCACGCTCCTTCCTAGTCCCGTCAGCTCCAGAGGGCAGCATTTATGGGGGTTTTGGGGTTTTTGGAGCTTGCCAAGGGCAATGTTTTCCTGTCAGACTATCCGGGAAGCCATTGCTTGAGGTTCTCGGTGTGTCTCTTAAGAGGCTGTATGTGTTGGCAGCACTGTTGTTCGTGGAATGCCAGCTCTCCTGAGGTGCGTTCGGAAGGTTCAAGGAGTCTCCCAAGGATGAGGAGTCGTGTTCCAGTTCCTGCTGAAAGATGGTTACATGTGACCTCCCCCACCACGCCCCAGATTAGACTGCGCCCCAGGGAGCTTTGCCGTGAACAGACGCACCCCCCCGTGGGTGCCTCGGAGTGGCTGGGTGGCATTAAGAGGCCCGCCCTGTAGGTCACGTGTGGTGGTGCGGTCGGGTAGAGGAGCAGGTGTACAAGGTGACAGCTGGGAGAGTCGGGTGGTTTTCCTCCCTTTCCTGAAAATTGATTGACTGATACCTGCCCCTTCACTGCACAGCTGACTGTTCTCAGGTGTTTTATAGGCGAGCAGCCCTTGAGAGGCTGGTCAGAGTTCTGGATCCCCCAGCGCTCCCCGGTCGGGCTCTGGGTCTGTGTTGCGGTCGGGTTAGGATAGGGCTCGTCGGGCGCCTGACCTTGCTCGCGTCTGAAGCGCCTCCATCGTCGCCCCCGCAGCTGCCTGTGTGTCCGTGTCCTGGGGGTGCTGTGCTGCTGACGTGAGCCCCGCCCTGTCACACAGGCGTCTGTGGAGCAGGGCTCGCGCGTGTCTGAGAGCTCTGTGTCCAGTGCTGCTCACGAAACACAAGTGTGTTGTTTAACCTGCAGAGTGAACCATTTCAGGGCACAGCACGTGCGCATTATACAGAGACTTGGGTGGAGGTCTGTGCGTCAGTTTAGCAGGAGGTGGTGTTTCACTCCAGTGAGGGCTAAAGTCAGCTCCGGGTGTGTGCAGTGAGGAGGGATGGTCTCAGGTCCTCGTTCAGCCACACACACTGCCCTACAAAGCAGAAGTCCTCATTTTGACCACCACAGTCAGCTGTTAGAGCACCAAAGAAACGGGGCACTATTCTGAGCATTTGAGATTCCTTTCCTGATGTGTGTGAAGTCTCAGAGTCAACTTTCTTTTAAAGTAAAACCTCGAGTATATTTTGAGGCGGTAAATTACTCACACAGGCTTGCTGGTTCAATCTGAAGGCTTTAGTTCACATGTTTTATATACTGTATATTTAAACCATGTGAAAGAGTCCTATACCTATATCATGAAAACCAGATCCTTTTAAAATACCACTATGTGAAGGGGAGATGGAAATTAGGGGCCAACCTGCCAGGGTGCTCATAGTTTTTCCCGTGCCTGCTCCCCAACCCCAGTCTCTCAAAATGTAATTTGAATTTAAAATTCTCCACTGTACTTAATTTTGTAAGTCTTCGTGGTTACAATTTGGAGTAAACTGTGCCTAATTCTCCATTACATTCTGTTCTTAGATCTGAATGTCTTGTTTAATTCTTAAGAAATGTCACACAAGTGTCTTCATTGACCTTGAAGAACCTTACAGTATACAGAGTTGCCTTATAAAGCAAAGAACACCTCAAATTTTTGCCTTTTTTTTTCTTAAATAGGGAAGAGTTTTTGTCAGATATTTTTTCTGACGATCCAAATCATTTAAAGGCATGCCTCTGCCACTTAAATATTATTTTTAACAACCCACATCATTGCTTGCTGCCAAGTGCTGTACTAAACTGGAATCTTTAGTTGTGTTGTCTGAAACGGGCACCTGATAGCTGGGGCACAAGAGCAGCCGAAGAACGTGTCATGGAAGCCGCACCACGTGCCCGCCACACGGCAAAGGTCCTCTGGTTAGGCTCTGGTGAGGTTGCCGAGGGAAGTCCTTGTTCAGTGGTTAGTATAAAGCAGGAAGAAGTCGGATTCCCCCACCCCAGGAATGACTAGAAGTGTTGATTTACATGCACAGAAATCATGGGCTCCATAATTGTTTGTAAGCAGAAATGAGTAAATCTTAACTTCCAGCATCTGCCCAAATACTTGTATTTATGCTTTTGGTAGGATGTTATTTTCAGCATTAGTACACATAGCCGGTTATGCCTTATTTATATGAAGAATAAAGTTACCAAGTCATGTTCTGCAATGTTCTGAAATTCAAATCACTGTGAGAGGAACCCTCAAATTGGTGCTTTCATTATATAATGAGACATTGCGGCAAAGCCCCAAACCAAGCCGTCTGAAACAAGATTCTCTCCATTGCAATCTGTAGAAGTGTTACTTCTGTACATGTCTTGAGAAGGCTGCGTATCAGTGTTAACTCTCCATTTCCTGTTTGAACCTGTGAAATCATGCCTGTAAATCTCAGTCACACATTTGTAATAATCTCCCTAATAAACCTAGAGAAAGCCACTCCGTTACCTTTTTATTTCTTTTAATGAAAGAAAGTTTTAGTTGAGGGATCAAGAGCACAGATTCTGCATGTGTCTTTTTTTTTTATTTCAGTTGAAAATCTGGCTTGATCTGCCTTTCACATCATTTTGGCATGCAGAGTCACATTACTCCCCGGGGGATCTGTCCACAGATCTGTGCTGCTGGACTAAACACGCTGCTTTTTCCTCCCTTCGTTCTCGTGATAGGATCCAGATTGGCTTTTCAGTGTAGTAAACACGAGGAAGGGAGGGCGTGTGTGAGTGAGTCTCCACGTTCCAGATAAACAGTAAGCATTCCCATTATTTTATGGTACGAGGTTAGGGCTTCATAAGTTTACAGAGAGTAAAAAGTGAAGTGAAGTGAAGTTGCTCAGTTGTGTCCGACTCTTTGCAACCCCATGGACTGTAGCCTACCAGGCTCCTCAGTCCATGGGATTTTCCAGGCAAGAGTACTGGAGTGGGGTGCCATTTCCTTCTCCAGGGGATCTTCCCGACCCAGGGATTGAACCCAGGTTTCCCCACATTGTAGACAGATGCTTTACTGTCTGAGCCACCAGGGAAGCCCAGTAGATAGTAAAGTCAAGTCTAAACCTGGACACTTGTAATCAAGTTGAACTTTGTGGATTTTACAGATACCATCAACTTGCTCCTAGCCTTAGCAGATAAGTCATTGTTAACATAGCTTGCAGTACACCACTAGCATTCTTATGTCTGTACTTGAATGTATAGTTAGCATAAAGAGCTCATCCTCGCAGCATCTAGATCTGAGCGTCTGATTTCCAATGGCAGGGCTTACATGGAACAAAAAATGTCAGTGGTAGGGCAGTGATTTCTGGGTTGGTCAGAGATTTGCGACCTTTCCAAAATGGCATCAGCTCTGATAGTGATGAACGTTTGCAGATGGACGGAAGCAGGGCCCCAGGAGGCAGTGCGCTGGCAGTCCATGGATCTCCGGATAGAAGGACGCGCCTCACGCTGTCTCTGGTCTGGGCTTTCTCTGGAAATCCTGTTTGTAGTACTTCTTGCCACAGTTAAGTGTTGTGTTCATCCTCAGTCATGCCTGTTTAGGGGTTAATTCCTGGAAAGGACCTGTAACAGTGCAGCAGACTATACTGTTTACCCTTTCCTTACCTCTTACTTGAAAGTAGAATTGCAAAATGTTGAAATGGCTTTTCCCTGCTACTCCAGTGTGGTGGAGCTCATTCACCACAGAAGCCTTATCAAAAAGTCTTATTTTGTAACAACCTGGTAGATACTGTGCCTAACAACGTGATTTGTATTAGCTCTGTATCAAAGCATTTGCGGCTTCAGATTTTTTAACAACTCTCTTTTTATAACTCTGAGAACGGAGCACATTATCTGGTCATTGTTGTACATTTTTTTTTTTTTTCTGTCAGTGCTCTAGGATTGGCAATAAATTATTTCTACAGGAGGTCTGAAAGTGGAAAGAATGATTTGATAAAATGAATTCCTAGCCATCAAGGCTTTTTACTTTTGTACATATTTTGCAAAAATTTTGCCTCTTGCTATTAATATTTGCTTTGTAAAAATTACTGACGTTTAATAAACATTTATAAACTGTTCCATACTATGATGTTATTTAAACTAACTTTGATTAATGTCAAGAGTAAAGCAGATACTTAAAGTCTGAAAGAAGTTCCACCCAGTGGCTGGAACCTCAGAAAGCTCTCTTTTGGCAGATCTCTGGTGATACATTGACTTAGTCAATAAATGTTTCCTCGCTGAAGAAGGGATGTGGACTTCAAGGAAGTTCCCAGACCCCCGTTTTGATGCGGCAGCCAGGAGCAGGAAACACCAGCTTTTCTCTCTGCTGCTCTTAAAATCACTGAAGTCGTGCACAGCCGTCTGGGTTCACAGTTTGTCCTCCTGCGAGTCTAACACGTCTTTTGAAGCTGAAGTGCCGTTTTAAGAGCAAACTGATAAGATACCACTCCTTTTATTGTTTCAAGGAACTTTATAATTTACCGAAAAATTGCAAAAATAGCAGTTTCCTAAAACTCCACACTGTGGGTAATAGTTTTCCCCGGGTAACATCTTGAACTGTCCTAACTGATACCATCTTGCGTTACACTCACGTCCCATCATGGTGCACGTGTTACATTGATGAACCAGTGTGGGCACTTTCTTCACTAAACCTGTACTCCATTCAGACCTTGGTTTCTCCCTGCTGCCCCTTTCTGCTCCAAGTCCACCCATCCAGGACACCAGCTTGGGGTGACGTGCCCTGTCTGTCTGGGCTCCTCCGGGCCGTCACAGCCTCGCAGAACCCCCTCGCTCTGGTGGCCTCGGCGGTTTGCGGGGGGATGCAGGCCGGCGTGCAGCTGGCTGTCCCTCTGTCGGGAGCAGCCTGGCGTCCTCGTGACTGGACGGGGCTCTGTGTCCGGGACCTCAGAGGTGACGTGGCGCTCCATCAGTGACGCCAGGCGGCCTTTCCTGCTGCAACTTCAGCTCAATTAGAAGTCGTTTGTCGATGACTTGGTCTGTGTACCCCTTAACTGCCGCTGTGGGATTTTTCTCCCCCGGAGCAGAGTGATGGGGCTTTTCCCACCCTTGGGATTGCAGATCAGGTGTGAACAAGCGGTTGTGGTGATGGCTGTAATCCAGGGCTGGTTGGTTCCAGGCACTTCTGGCAAAATAAAAATTGTGCCCGAGAAACTCAACATTTACCCTGTGATTTCCCTGTTAACCACAAGAAAAATTGAGAAAAATCTGGAGGTACTTCCAAATCTACAAATACCTACCAATCTATAGACTGCAAACAGGCTTTCTTTGTGAGATTTAAGATCTTTTAAAATTGAAACTAAACTCACTTGTGCATTTGAATTGCCCAAAGCAAACCGAGAGGTCTTTAAAAAAAAAAAAAAAGAAAAAAAGAAAC
>SJYV01019646.1:0-26667 GCA_006410875.1 Neotragus pygmaeus
GGATCCTGAGCACCAGCCTCTGGGGCTGGGGGAACTGCGTCGCTCCGGAGGACGTGTCCAAAGGGGATGCTGAGGCAGGTGAGCAAACCCTGCCCCAAGGAGAGCGGCCAGGGGACAGCCCCCAGGGGCTGGAGCGAGGCAGGACGCAGGCTGGGAGGACTGGGGCCCGAGGAGAGGCTGGTGCCCAACGTTCACGCCCGCCCCTGCCGAGACAGAGCCTCACCGGGGCCTCCTGGGTGTGCTCCTTCTCCTGTGCTGAACCCGGGCCTGATGGCCCTGCACACACGCTGGCGCCCCGTGGACAGCTGCTCCCGGAACGCTCGAGCCTGGGCCTCTGGGGAGAGGTCCCCATCATCCCCAGAGGCTCAGACCCCCACGTGCCCCCAGCACAGCCAGGAGCATGATGTGAGTGTGTCCAAGGCTTGGGGCGAAGCAGTATCGTGGGAAGCAAGGGGACCCCAGTGGGCAGTGAGATCCCTAAGCAGAGAGAGGTCAGCTCTTGGGAAGAGCCCACCCCTCAAACCTTGTCCTGGGAGAAGGGGAGGGGGCTTCCCCCGCTCCCTGGGAGTGGTAGGTGGGGACCGTGAGTGATGTCATCACCCAGATGCTGTGATGCTCGACATCCTGAGGGACTGGGCGGAGTCTGGACGCTGAGCCCAGACCCAGATGCCTCCTGGGGACAGGGCAGTGACCCGACGGGCGACAGCGGGTGGTTGACCGGGCACGAGGCCCCCTGCACACAGGACCGCAGCCCCGAGGCCACGGTGCAGGCAGGCAACACACGGGCAAGGCAGCAAGTCGCCGCCACGCCTCGGCTCATAGGAGCTCTGCCTGGCGGCGTGCGAAGAGGGTGCTGTCAGCGTTGGGTAACCTTGACTCACGTGGGCAGGTGTGAAGGCAGGGCCCACGGCACGCCCTTGTAAGGAGGGGCCACGGCGGGGAGCATCCGTGTGACCAGACCACCAGTGCCCAAGCAAGCTCATCCCCTCAGGGTATTTCTGGGTGGGATTTGGGTCCCGAGGAGCAGGTGCCCCAGGATCTCCAGCCCCGCTGCCATGGGAGGCTCTGGAAGACAGAGCAGCGCAGAGTGGAGGAGCCCACCCAAAGCCACTCCTCCAGCGCACACACGCCTGCGGGCGCACTTCGCCGGCTGTGGGGGAGAGGGGCACTGGCGGCTGGTGTGCCTCTGCCGTCAGGGCGCCCGTGTCTATCACGTGGAACATGTGTGTTTCATGTAAATCATGGCAGAGGTCAGCTGAGAGGCCCGAGAGCTCAACCTTTCCAAAGTGCCTGCTCCCCCAGAATTCGGGGAGAGAGAAAACACCAACCCCATAGGTCTTCCCAGAATGAACGTCCAGCCCTCTTGGCCACACCTGCAAAGCTGACCTTCACGCTGGCCTGGGTATGTGGGGCAGAGGTGTACAGTGGTGTGCACAGGTACATGAGTGCAAGTGGCTACATGCGTGTGCTTGCAGCTGTGTAAGTGCCTAGTGGGTGTGGGCATGTGTGTATGCTTACGCGTGCATGAGTGTGATTGCTTGCATCTGCCTCTGAATGAGGGAACATGTGTCTTTATGCACAAACATGCATTGTACACAGACATGTTCCCATTTGTGTGTTAGTGAGTGCACATGTGGTGTAGGGTGTGTGTGTACCAGTGTACAGATGAGCACCTATGTGTGTGTCATTGTGGATAAGCTTGTGTGTGAGCCACAGTGAGTGCACGCGTGTGTGTGTGCAGTTACCTGCATGAATGTGCACCCTTGTGTGCATAAGTGTATGCTCATGGCATCATATGGGGGTGTGTGTTTGTGTATTACACATTTTTGTGCACCTGTGTGTGAGCATGCATGTGGAGGCTCATGGGTACACAGAGGCACATGTGTGAAAATGAATCTGCACATAATATTTAAGGGTGTGCGTGTGTGTAGCAGCGTGCCAAATGTGATTTTAAGTGCCACTGTGAACATGCACACAGGGCATGCATGTGTGCTCGCATGTTCATGGATAGCCTTGTACGTCTGCTTGTACACGTGTGTGCCTGCATTTGTGTGAGTACTTGTTATTTTGTGTTCACCTGTGCACGTGTGCTTTGTATGTGTGTCCGTATGTATGTGTGTATGCATTATACACACGTGTGCCTCTGTATCAGTGCCTGCCTGCACTTGCACACCTGCATGGCTAGGGGTGCATAAACATGCCCCTGTGAACGTGTCCACATGCATAGACAGCAACATGCGCCAGTCCATGTCTGCCTGAGACTTGTGTCTGTGACTCTGCGGTGTGCNTTGCACACCTGCATGGCTAGGGGTGCATAAACATGCCCCTGTGAACGTGTCCACATGCATAGACAGCAACATGCGCCGGTCCATGTCTGCCTGAGACTTGTGTCTGTGACTCTGTGGTGTGCGTGTGCTCAGGTGTGCCTGTGACTCTGCGGTGTGCGTATGCTCACGTGTGTCTGGAACTCTGCAGTTTGCATGTGCTCACGTGTGTCTGTGACTCTGCGGTGTGCGTGTGCTCACGTGTGTCTGTGACTCTGCGGTGTGTGTGTGCTCACGCGTGTCTGTGACTGCGGTGTGCGGGTGCTCATGCGTGTCTGTGACTCTGCGGTGTGTGTGTGCTCAGGTGTGTCTGTGACTCTGCGGTTGTGAGTGTGCTCACACATGTCTGTGTGCTCATGCAAACACACATGGCTATAGGTGCACTAACGTTCCCGTGTGGATGTGTACACACGCATAGACGTGTGTGTGCAGGTCCAGGAGTGCCCACAATGTGTGATTCCGTGGTTGTGCGTGTCCTCATGTGTGCTGTGGAAGAGGCAGTTCTGTGTAAAACAGTGGGAACAGCTGCTCTTGGCTGCTGGCTGAGTCTGGACCACTGTCTCCTGGCCCTGAGTCCCGCGTGAGCTCTTGGACCCACTGAGCCTCCACGTCCTCATCTGTGATGTCGGATCCTTCAAACAGAACCTTCCTCTCAGGGCCACTGTGAGAAGCAGCCAAGTGGCCTTGTGAGCTGACCTGGGGGCGGGCTCCGAGGCTGCCCTGTCTCGGCTGTGGGCATTTTAACTTTGCTGTTATTTTCCGACCCTGTGGTTGAGGTTACCTGGGGCCGTCTCTTTTCTTCCTCTTGTCCTGGTACTTGTAATGATGTCTGCTCCACTTCAGCATGGATCATAAATCTCAGTTTTTCACTATTTAGGTAGACAGATTTAGGAATCATTATTATGAATTCTCCTGCCCCTTTATTGAGTTGGAGAGAGACTGACTGCTCGCCTCTCTTACTGAGCCAGCATCTACATCTGCTTTTCCCAGCAGCCATCAAGTGCACTGCGTTATTAAACTCCTGACATGTGACCTAATCAGGATGGAGTCTGGCGCATCCGGGGGAGTATATATCACTCAGAGATGTGTGCAGTTAAGAATCAAAAGCCACCCCATCCCATCAAGATTTGTTAGGTGAATTTAGAATGAAAAGAAAAGATGAATAACGATGTAATTCTTTCTAAAGAACAAACCTTCACTAACATTCCTACTTCATTACTTTAAAAATTATTTAAATGCCATTTGAAAAATGACCATGTAATTTTAAAATTCTATATTTAGGATTCCTTTTTATACAGGTTTGCCCAGAGGCATGTGCTATTCGGAAAAGTGAACAATTAGGCTTCTTCTGAAGCTTTTTCTTTTAGGAAAACACCCAACTTCAACGTGCCATTAGTAATTTCATGATCAGAGTTAGCCGTCCCAGAGGCCGGTTCTCTGGTATCATGGTTATGCTTGAGGAAAAGTCGTGCCACTGGATTTGAAAGTGTATCTGCACATGATGCCAGGTATAGGGCCGCGTGGCTGAGGGGACGGCTCAGCCCTTGCAGTCTGGCCGAGCCCGCACAGAGCAATCTCTCAGGTGACACAGACTCATAGGAAGCTGCTTATGAAGAAAAAGTCAGACCTTTTCTGACTGTAGGCGTGAGGCTCAAGGGGCCTCGCTGTGTTTCTCGTCCAGCCTGCGGGGCGCGCCTGCCCTGGCCGAGCGTGTCCATGCTCCACGCAGAGAGAGAGAGCGCGTCGGGGTCCCAGGCGGCCCCTTAGTGTCTGTGATGAATCACTTTCTCTGCGGATATTTGCCGAGCCCACCGTCTAGCCGAGCTTCCGGAGCGGCACTGGTGGAAAATGCAGGAGGCCTAAGAGGCGTGGGCTCCACCCCCGGCCGGGACTCGGCAGCCCGCTCCAGCCTTCCTGCCCGGAGAGCCCCAGGGACACAGCGGCCTGGCGGGCTGCAGCCCTGGGGCCTCAGGGGCGCCCGGGACGGAAGTGTCTCGGCAGGCGCCCCGTCAAGGCGGGAGGAAGTAACCCGTGTCCTGCCTCTCCAGGGTCCGGGCAGAGCCCCTGGTCCTTCCGAGAGCTGGGGCGAGCCTGGCCTGGGGCTGCCCGCTGCTCAGCCGAGTGAGGTCCCGCTCCGTGTCCCCCCCAGCCCGGCTCACACTCCCCGCGACGGGCGGCCAGCCGGCTTCCTACCGCCTCCTGCCAGACTCCCAGGGCCGGGGGCCGCCCCGAGAAAGCAACTCAAAGCAGCGGGAAGGGGGCCGGGGGTCCTGACGGCGCCAGGGCAGGGAGCTGAGCGTCCGGGCAGCTGGAGAGGAGGGGGTGCTCCTGCCAGAGCCGCCCCCGAGCCCGCCCCCCCTCCGCTCGGCCCAGTCCCCGCCGCGCTCCTCTGCAGGCAGGGGGTCCGCGGGTGGCAGCCAGAGGGGCCTGAAGCCTCCTCGAGGACCAGGAAGAGTGCGCTCCTCGGCCCGAGGCGCCCACTGCGAGGGTGGGCACGGCTCCCGGGAGTCTCCAAGCTGCGGAGGGGCCTAGCAGGGAAAGTGTTTCGGCCGGTCGGTCCTTAACAAAACGGAAGGATCGCGTACGTATTGCGAAACACGAGTCGGTCGTTACTTAAACAGACGCGGAGTCCGCCCACTGTTTCCTGTGCTCCCGGGACTGGGGAGGGGAGGCGTCCTATAGATATTCCAGAAAACTGCAGGAGAAGAATTTGGTAAAGGTTAGGTAGTCCTTGTAGTTGCTGTTGTTCACCCGTAAACTGCGTCTGACTCTTTGCAACCCCACGGACTGTGGCCCAGCAGGCTCCTCTGTCCATGGAATTTTCCAGACAGGAAAACTGGAGTGGGTGGCCATTCCCTTCTCCAGGGAATCTTCCCAACCCAGGGATCGAACCCATGCCTCATGCATTGCAGGCAGAGTCTTTACTGCTGCGCCACCAGGAGGGCCCCTGGGTAACCACGGGCCTATACTTGCATTTCTCTCTCAGCCCTTGTTTTCAGTGAGAAAATCCCTATGCTGAAGCCCTAAGCCCCTTGACTGTATGTGGAGATGTTGCTTCTAAGGAGGTTATTAAGGTCATGTGAGGTTATAGTACTGATCCAGTAGGGCTGAGGTCCTTATGTGAAGAGACAGACGCCCCAGAGGTCTCCCCACTCACGATCTCTATGTCAAGGCTACCTGAAGACACAGTGTGCGTGTGGCCATCTGCACTCTGGGCGGAGTCCTTGCCAGCTGCACCCTGCTCTCAGCCTCCAAAACTGCATTCAAGGTCTGCTGTTTAAGCTGCTTGATCTGTGACGTTTGTTACGGAGCCCAAGCTGACTAAGACAAGTGGGTTCTGATTTACTGACTTGATAATAACTGTATCAAAAAAGCTTAACCACTTGAATGTATCTCTAATAATGCCTCTTTTTTTCCCGCATGAATTTTTGTGCAAGTCATAAGAATATCTCTACCTTAAAATAGACAAGTACTTAAAATAAAAAAACGGAGGGGTGGGGCTGTCGTGTTCAGTCCTGTCCGACTCTTTGCAGCTCAGTGGACTGTAGCCCGCCAGGTTTCTCTGTATTGTCCTTGGAATTTTCCAGGCAAGAATACTGGAGTAGGTTGCCATTTGCTCCTCCAGGGGGTCTTCCTGACTTAGGAATCGAACCCACGACTCTTGCATCTCTTGCACAGGCAGGCAGATTCTTTACCACTGAGTCACCAAGGAAGCCCATGAAAAGTACTGAAACATCATTTAAATTTTTTAACAATAAACTGTAAAAATATGTAAAGCAGTATAAAGTACGAGAATGTCTGAATGACATACCATTTAAATTAAAAAAAAAAAACTAACAGTAGAAAAAGCATAACAGAATAAAAGCAGTCCGTGAATCACAGCGGAAGGGTCTCACGTGCCAGAGGTATTCCACGAAACAGTTAAGCCCTAGACATTTTGCGGCAGTAGCCAGGATTCTGCTCTGTGAAGTGATTGAGATTTACTGAGAAAGGTCTTTCCTGATGATTAAACCCCAATTGATTAATAAAAACCCAGCTATGGAGGTTTAGCAAGCACAGTATATGACCGGCCTGCTCCTATCACATAGTTGTTAAACCTCCATAAACACCTTTTAAAGAATCGTTTTGTCTTTAATTAGCATGCACTCACTGTCCTATTAAATCTAAATTAAGTCTTTATTTGAGGCCATTAATTTGGAGACTCAATCAAACGTGGTCACCTGCAAGGTAGTGATTTCAGCTGCTGGCCACGGTCAGGGCCAAGCAGATGTATGACACTGAAGGACATCTGCCTGTGTGGAGTGTGTATGAGGGCACGTGTGCACGTGTGTGCTTGTGTGTGCCTGTCTAGACGAGCACCGCTTGGCCGCTGTATCTGTCAGGGAAGCACAGCTTAGGGACTTTCCTGGCGGTACAGTGACTGAATCAAATTGCCAAATGCAGGGGACACGGGTTCCACCCTGGCTGAGGCAGATTTCACATGCCAAAGGGCAACAAAGCCTGTGCGCCACAATCATGCAGCCCAAGCTCTGGAGTCTGTGCTCTGCAACGAAAGAAGCCAGTGCCACGCTCACCGCAGCCAGAGAAAGCCCGAGGGCAGCAGCAAAGGCCCAGCACAGCCAGCGACAGATGAATGCAAGAAGGAAAGACGCAGCTTGTTAAACAGACGTCACAATTAAATTCCTGTGGGTCTCCATAGAACTGTTTCACTCCAGCTTCTTCAGCACTAGTGGTTGGGGTACAGAACAAGATCGTGGCATCCAGTCCATCACTTTGTGGCAAAAAGTGGAAACAGTGACAGATTTTATTTTCTTGGGCTCCAGAATCACTGCAGATGGTGACTGCAACCATGAAATTAGAAGGTGCTGGCTCCTTGGAAGGAAAGCTATCACAAACCGAGACAGTATGTTAAAAAGCAGACATCACTTTGCCAACATGGTCCAGATAGTCAAACTTACGGGTTTTCCAGCAGTCACGTGAGGATGTGAGAACTGGATCATAAAGAAGGCTGCACACCAAAGAACTGATGCTTTCCAACTGTGGTGCTGGAGAAGACTCTTGAGAGTCCCTTGGGCAGCAAGATCAAACCAGTCAATACCAAAGGAAATCAACCCTGAATTCTCATTGGAAGAACTGATGCTAAAGCTGAAGCTCCAATACTCTGGCTACCTGATGTGAAAAACGGACTCATTGGAAAAGACCCTGATGCTGGGAAAGATTGAGGGCAGGAGGAGAAGCGAGTGACACAGGATGAGATGGTTGGATGACATCACCGACTCAATGGACATAAGTTTGAGCAAAGTCCAGGAGATAATGCAGGACAGGGAAGCATGGTGTGCTGCATTTCATGGCATCTCAAAGAGTCGGGCACGAGTTAGTGACTAAACAACAACAAAATTAAATTCTGTTGTGAAGGTTAGCTGTTTCTTAGCTTTGAAAGATTCTGCATAGTGGGACACCATGAAAATCACGACTTGGGTCTCCGAGGTTCTGGGTTCTAGGCTCAAGTCTTCCAACAACTTTTGCCTGCTTTCACTTCCAAATATCCTTAAAAATATTTTCAGATTTAATATTTTCTGAGAGTCTTCCTAAACTAAAGATATGTGATAGTAAAATAATATTTAAATGCCTGTTCTTACAGTTAACTGCACAGGGTCTGAAGTTCAAACGTGCTTTAAACTCTCGTGTATTTTCGTTCTGAGGATAGGGCTGAAAACAACACAGAAATGGATGCAAACACAAGTGTAAATGAGCTTTTAAGAAGTCTTCACGCTGATCGCCTTTCTCTCCTAGGGTTAGCCCCCTCCATTGGCCTTTAGGCAGTAGGTGGGCTCATGCATCCCAAGAGCCCCTGGGTGCTGGCCTAGTCTGTGAAACCCAGCCCTGTGATGCATGGGCTCATGATGATTAATTTGAGCTCTCTAGGTCTTCTCTGAGTTTCCCAGGAGGTGGCAGGGGTAAAGAACCTGCCTGCCAATGCAGAAGACTTAGGAGAAGCAGGATGGATCCCTGGATCAGGAAGGTCCCATGGAGGCGGGCATGGCAACGCACTCCAGTATTCCTGCCTGGGAAATCCCGTGGGCAGAGGAGACTGGTGGGTGACAGTCCATAGGGTGGCAAAGAGCTGGATACGACTGAAGTGGCTTAGCATGCAGGCCTTCTCTAAGACTATTTATTCACAAGTGATGCCTGAAAAGAAACCAGAGAGAGATAAGAAGATGCAATGCGTATTTAATTGTCAAATTAAGTTGCGTCTCTTGCAGAAAATGATCCGTGTGAGATAAGAATGAGATGGTTTTAATTGGCCAAATAATTGTATAAATAATTCTCATTTACAAATTGCTTATTCCCTATGTATGTTTATCAGCCAAACAGTTACCTCTGGAAATGAGGTAAGATTTATGGCTTGTCTGCTCTGTTCCAGGCCCTCTGCTCACTCTCGCATTTAATCCTCGCAATAGCTGTATGGCACAGGTGTCACTCTTGGTCTAATTTTACAAATGAAGCAACAGAGGCTCTTAGACAGATTGCTTTCAAGCAGCCACTGTTTGAATTTGCACAGCCTTTAAAGTTCTTTTTCCGTTTTGTTTGCNAATCCTCGCAATAGCCGTATGGCACAGGTGTCACTCTTGGTCTAATTTTACAAATGAAGCAACAGAGGCTCTTAGACAGATTGCTTTCAAGCAGCCACTGTTTGAATTTGCACAGCCTTTAAAGTTCTTTTTCCGTTTTGTTTGCTTACTTCTTGCGTTTCACTTTTATGAGTTGTTGAATGCTTTTCGCTCATTTTCATTTTAAAGTATTACCTTGCTTGGATACATATTTCTGTTATTTTAATAGTTACTTTTACGTAAAGAAGATTTTAAACAAATATGGATGTAACACTAACCTTTTACTTTTTTTTTTGCCTTTGGTGTTATGAGTAGGAGGACTTTTCTTGTAGGAGATTATAAAGGTAAATGCTCACTTGTTTTTATCTTGTTTTATCTTATTTTTATCTACTGCCCAGTGACATTAAAATGTAGCTAGAGCAAATGAAGTGTGCTTTAAGTAGAAAACACTCATGGATTGCAAAGTTTTAGTATGAAAAAAAGGTAAAACTACTTCAAAAATATTTTTTCAATTGAGTACAAGTTAAAATGGCATAATTATGATATTAGAAAAAATAAAATGTTATTAAATCAATTTTACCTTCTCCCTATACTTTTCTCACGCAGCTACTAGAAGTTTACAACTGCCTCTGTAGTTCATATAATATCCCCATTGGATGGCACTCCCCCGGTGCATTGTACTTTATACTTCTAACTGTATACACGTATATCATCTGTATCTGTATAAATATACATGTCATCTGTACATGCTCATGTAGAGGATGTCCCAGGGGCATAGGAAAAGGAAAAATGAAGTCGCTCAGCCTGTAGCACACCAGGCTCCTCCGTCTATGGGATTTTCTGGAGTGTACTGGAGTGGGTTGCCATTTCCTTCTCAAGAGGATCTTCCTGAGCCAGGGATCGAACCCCGGGTCTCCCACACTGCAGGCAGACGTGTTGCCGTCTGAGCCGCCAGGGAAGCCTGGTGGTGTCATAAAGGAATCACCTGCCAGTACATGAGACGTAAAGATGCAGGTTTGAACTCTGGGTCAGGAAGATCCCCTCGAGACGGAAATGGCAACCACTCCAGTCGTCTCNACTGCAGGCAGACGTGTTGCCTTCTGAGCCGCCAGGGAAGCCTGGTGTTGTCATAAAGGAATCACCTGCCAGTACATGAGACGTAAAGATGCAGGTTTGAACTCTGGGTCAGGAAGATCCCCTCGAGACGAAAATGGCAACCACTCCAGTCATCTCCACTGGAGACTCTCATTGGCAGAGGAGCCTGGTGGGCTGGGGTCACAACTAGTCAGACATGACTGAGTACACACACACGTACATGTATGTAAAATATGTAACATATATGTGCATAATGTGTAATAGTAAACCTGCATAAAATATATGTATAATTTTACATATATATATATATATATATCATCAGAAACTAATTTTGGTATTTTGTAATTTGAAAAAATGATTAAGCAACAGCTCAAAGTCATTTTTTTTTTTTAAAAATGACTCTTTTCTTATTATCAGAAACACTGACATACTACATCAAGTTCTTACTCACACCTGAGTCTGTGTCTGGGCTTCCCCACATATCTCATTTGTCCACTCATAAGTGTTTTAATTCTTGTGCTTTACTGCTGGCATATTTTTAAAAATATTTTTTTAAATCTACTTTTGGTGGCGCTGGATCTTTGCTGCTGTGAGCAGGCTTTCTCTGGCTGCAGGAGACGAGGCCTACTCTCTTTCTCCAGCTGCAGGAGACAAGGCCTACTCTCTAGGTGAGACGCGGGGCCCTCTGACAGCAGTGGCCTCTCTCACTGTGAAGCGTGGGCATGAGGCGTGCAGTCTCAGCAGCCTCAGCGTGCAGTCTCAGCAGCCTCAGCGTGCAGACTCGAGTGTGGCGGGCTCACTGGCTGTGGTGCACGACTTTGTTGACCTGGGGTGAACGGAATCTTCCCAGCCTAGGAACAAACCCGTGTCCCCTGCATGAGCAGGCGGATTCTTAGCCGCTGGGGGACCAGGAAATTTGGGCTTGGCACCTTAACGTGACCATTTGCTGTGCATTTTTACTTCCAAATAAGCTTTAGAAAACTTTAGTAGTATTCTAAGTAAGTCATGTCCAATTCTTTGTGGTACCATGAACTGTAGCCTGCCAGACTCCACTGTCCATGGGATTTCCCAAGCAAGCACACTGCGGTGAGTTGCCATTTCCTCCTCCAGGAGATCTTCCCGACTCAGGGATCAAACCCACGTCTCCTGCACTGGAGCAATGGCGGGTGGACTCTCCCACTGAGCCATCGGGGCTTCCCCTGGTGTAGTCCTTGCTTTAGGAAAGCAGTTTACAGTGATTTACACAGTTCGGGCCCTGTATTCGAGGGCTGCCACTGCAGCTCAGATGGTAAAGAGCCCTCCACAGGAGAGGCAAGAAATGAGGGCTCAGCCCCTGCGCTGGGAAGATCCTCTGGAGAAGGAAATGGCAGCCCGCTCCAGTATTCTTGCCTGGAAAATCCCATGAGCAGAGGAGCCTGGAGGGCTACCGTTCCAGTGTTCGCATGGAGTTGGGCGCCACTGACCCACGCCATGCCAAAGTTGTAATACTAAATTATATATGTCTGTATTTGTCATATACAGACATACACACAGTACTACGAATTGTACTGTTTTTTCCATATAGTTCATGCATCTGCTGATATATGATCACAAGTCAATTTTGTTCACGAGTCACATCTCTTATCAGTTCCAACAGTGTTTCGGTTAAGTCTCTTACGTGTCCAAATAGCCATTTTTATCTTAAGCAAATATGACAATGCTGTNTCCATATAGTTCATGCATCTGCTGATATATGATCACAAGTCAATTTTGTTCACGAGTCACATCTCTTATCAGTTCCAACAGTGTTTCGGTTAAGTCTCTTACGTGTCCAAATAGCCATTTTTATCTTAAGCAAATATGACAATGCTGTCTCCTCTCTGTTATTTGTTAAGTTGCATTTTTCTTTCCAATTTCGTTGGCTTGAACTTATGGGGAAAAAACAATAGCATTGACTTTGAACGTATTTCTGATTCTTAGCTATTTGTTGGAGATGGATACTATTAAAACTGTATTAAGAGATTCTGATATCTATCTGCTGATCACTCTGGCTTCCCAGGCTGTGCCAGTGGTAAGGAGCCTGCCTGCCGACACAGTAGACATAAGGGACGCAGGTTCAGTCCCTGGATGGGGAAGACCCCTTGGAGAAGGAAATGAGAACCCACTCCAGTGTTTCTGCCTGGAGAGTCCCAGGGACCAAGGAGCCTGGCGGGTTGCTGAGTCGGACACAGCTGAAGCGACTCAGCACACAGCACACACAGTTAACTGATGTGTTTATATATTTACCTGGCTGTGCTAGGCCCTAGTTGCGGCATGTGGGGTCCTTGGGTGTGACCTGTGGTGTCCAGTTCCCTGAGCAGGGGTCAAACCCAGGCCCTCTGCACTGAAAGCATGGAGCCTTAGCCATCGGACCCCCAGGGAAGTCCCAGTGACTGATATTTTTTAAGTCTTTTTTCATCTAACTATCTGGTTTTGCCTATTGCCTGGCTGATTTACTTTAATGGTTTTCTTAACATAGAATACCACTGAATATATAAAAAAGTCAATTTAGTCTTGACACATTTCGCATCTACGTTCAGTACTGCATTGCCAATATCAGAACAGCCTAAATAAGTTTACATTTCATCACTTTTGAACTAATAAAAGTAGTAAGAAAGAATTTGAAACTTCAACATCAATCTAGGCGTATCTGTGTACCCTAACAGATTACCCCCACTGGAACCCTGACACACGCAAGAGAGCGGGTAGAGGACGCTCTCCATTCTGCCCCTTGCGGACCCTCCCCTACGGCTCTGCTATCTTCTTTTCCCAGAAGCTCTTGGTGTCCTCTTCTTAGATCCTCTCGTTAGAACACTTCATGCCTACTTTCCCCTTCCATAATAACAGTTACTTAATTTTAAGCTTTAAAGCTTATTTACAATGTTTCTGCCTCTACTTGTCAAGGAGAAGTTATTTCAGCACACTAACAGCTTTCCTTTTTGCAACATAGCTCTTTGTTGAAATTGTCATTTTTTTCTTTAAAGCCTTAGGATATAAAAAAGGAGGAAATAGCATTGGAGTCATATAAGTTGATAGGGTACGCTCAAGTTTATATTCAGTTCGGTTCAATTGCTCAGTCGTGTTTGACTTTTTGCAACCCTGTGGACTGGAGCATGCCAGGCTTCCCTGTCCATCATCAACTCCTGGAGCTTGTTCAAGCTCATGTCACTTGAGTAGGTGATGCCATCCTACCATCTCATCCTCTGTCATCAAATCAATCAGAAAGTTGAGATATTTTTATGAAAGCAAAATTTTAATTAGGGTTGGTAATTATATGCATATTTGCCTTATCACTCATTTTTACGCAAGTCTGTTCAGCTTACATAGTATCAAGAATCCTCAAACTTACAAAAGTAAGCAATTGTAGCTTGTGGAAACTTTTTAAATTGAAAAATAAGCTTTTCTAATTGCAAAGTCAAGTTGTGCTTCAATTGAACCTATACAGTAGCTTGAACAACAACAACAAAACACTGCAGTTGTCAAGTTAAATCACTGAGGGTGCGTCCGAGCACAAAACCACACCTTCTGCTTTCTAAGCCTGGGATCGGAGGGAGTCCGTATGTCTCAAGATGTTTTCACACCAGTTTGAGTCTTCGTTCTTCCATATAAAGAATGTAGCTCAAATCGTGTCATAATTTTAATACCTCACAGACCTCACTGTTGATTTGGTTAGGTTTCCACTCAAAGTTCCAAAACAACCAGAAGTTATGTTTGTTTGCTTCTTAAAATCCCCATCTCTTCTCTTGCTTTATGCCCGACTATAGTTTAACCCCAAGTTGTCCGAGGAGGTTATTCATCATTTTACAGGTCAGCTAGAGGCACTCAGTCTTCTCAAGTGCAGCAAATGCNGAGCCTTAGCCATCGGACCCCCAGGGAAGTCCCAGTGACTGATATTTTTTAAGTCTTTTTTCATCTAACTATCTGGTTTTGCCTATTGCCTGGCTGATTTACTTTAATGGTTTTCTTAACATAGAATACCACTGAATATATAAAAAAGTCAATTTAGTCTTGACACATTTCGCATCTACGTTCAGTACTGCATTGCCAATATCAGAACAGCCTAAATAAGTTTACATTTCATCACTTTTGAACTAATAAAAGTAGTAAGAAAGAATTTGAAACTTCAACATCAATCTAGGCGTATCTGTGTACCCTAACAGATTACCCCCACTGGAACCCTGACACACGCAAGAGAGCGGGTAGAGGACGCTCTCCATTCTGCCCCTTGCGGACACTCCCCTACGGCTCCGCTATCTTCTTTTCCCAGAAGCTCTTGGTGTCCTCTTCTTAGATCCTCTCGTTAGAACACTTCATGCCTACTTTCCCCTTCCATAATAACAGTTACTTAATTGTAAGCTTTAAAGCTTATTTACAATGTTTCTGCCTCTACTTGTCAAGGAGAAGTTATTTCAGCACACTAACAGCTTTCCTTTTTGCAACATAGCTCTTTGTTGAAATTGTCATTTTTTTCTTTAAAGCCTTAGGATATAAAAAAGGAGGAAATAGCATTGGAGTCATATAAGTTGATAGGGTACGCTCAAGTTTATATTCAGTTCGGTTCAATTGCTCAGTCGTGTTTGACTTTTTGCAACCCTGTGGACTGGAGCATGCCAGGCTTCCCTGTCCATCATCAACTCCTGGAGCTTGTTCAAGCTCATGTCACTTGAGTAGGTGATGCCATCCTACCATCTCATCCTCTGTCATCAAATCAATCAGAAAGTTGAGATATTTTTATGAAAGCAAAATTTTAATTAGGGTTGGTAATTATATGCATATTTGCCTTATCACTCATTTTTACGCAAGTCTGTTCAGCTTACATAGTATCAAGAATCCTCAAACTTACAAAAGTAAGCAATTGTAGCTTGTGGAAACTTTTTAAATTGAAAAATAAGCTTTTCTAATTGCAAAGTCAAGTTGTGCTTCAATTGAACCTATACAGTAGCTTGAACAACAACAACAAAACACTGCAGTTGTCAAGTTAAATCACTGAGGGTGCGTCCGAGCACAAAACCACACCTTCTGCTTTCTAAGCCTGGGATCGGAGGGAGTCCGTATGTCTCAAGATGTTTTCACACCAGTTTGAGTCTTCGTTCTTCCATATAAAGAATGTAGCTCAAATCGTGTCATAATTTTAATACCTCACAGACCTCACTGTTGATTTGGTTAGGTTTCCACTCAAAGTTCCAAAACAACCAGAAGTTATGTTTGTTTGCTTCTTAAAATCCCCATCTCTTCTCTTGCTTTATGCCCGACTATAGTTTAACCCCAAGTTGTCCGAGGAGGTTATTCATCATTTTACAGGTCAGCTAGAGGCACTCAGTCTTCTCAAGTGCAGCAAATGCAGCAAATGTGCCACGTGCGTGCCCTGCTGCGCGGGGCGTGTGCCACACGCTGACCCGGCCGCGATCAGAGCCGCCCGTGTTCCATGTGCTGCCACATCAGCACTGACACGGCTTCGCTCTGAAACGGCCGCGCAGAGCCGCAGCGCCCGCATCCGACAGCCGTGAGATGAGGCCCAGGCTGAAGAAAGGCCGTGCTCCAAACTGCCCAGTGGCCAGAGCTGCTTACCACACGCTAGGGCCCGCAGTGCTTCCGTCTGGCTCACCGTACACTGGCTTGTGTATTATTTTAAACTTAAGAGTTTAAAAACATTCCTCTTACGGTGAAATCTGGACCAAACAGCTGTGGAACCAGAGAACCTTGCATTTTCTCGGAACTTGGGAGCAGAGACATTGATTGATGAACATGAATTAAAGTATCACCCCTCCTGGGATATTTGAATGTTAGTTGAATTACTCTCTAATATGCGATTACAGGCACTGTGGACAAGTAATACAAGATCATGAGGCGGGCTGACCTTCTGTCCTTCCCCAATTGTGTTTCAAGAAAACAATCTTATCTGTCACATTAAATTTACATTGCAATTGGAATTATATTGAATTTGAATTTTGTTTGCATTTAATTTAAAATCCATTTTAGTTTTACAGTTGTATGGCTGATGTAAGTATAGGCATTTATATCTACTATTCAAATTACAGAAATTTAAGAAATATTATAACAAAAGTCAAATTAAGTGAGTAATGGGAGTCTTCAAGAATTTTGAAGGGTTTAAGAATTGCTCAGATTCAAGAAACATAGCTAACACATTTTATGTTGCATTTGCAAACATTATTTTTAATCCAACAGCAAAATAAAGAAGAAATTTGCAGATAATAATTGGAACTGAGTAAATTATATTGGCCAGGTAAAAAAATTCTACCTGATAAAAATTTTATGCGATACTCATATCAGGCAAAATGGACTTTAAAACAAAAGATTGTTGCGAGGTACAAAGAGGGACGTTACATAATGATAGAGGAACCAATTTAATGAGAAGATGTAACAACTATAAATATATATGCACCCAACATAGGAACACCTATATACATAGAGCAAATATTAGCACGAAAAGATAGAAGTTGACAGTAACACAGTAATAATGGGGGACTTTAACACCTCACTTACCTCAATGGACAGATGATCCAGAGAAAATCAATAAGGAGAAACAGGCCTCAGATGTCACATTAGGTCAGATGGGCTTAATAAGTATACAGAGAGCATTCCAGCCAATAGCAGCAGAATACATATTCTTTTCAAGTGCACAAGAAACATTCTCCAGGATAGATCACAGCCTAGGCCACAAAATATGTCTCAATAAATTTAAGAAAATTAAAGTTATATCAAGCATCTTTTCCAGCCACAATGATCTGAAACTAGAAATGCACTCTAAGAAGCAAAAAATTGCAAAAACACAAGTGCATGGATGGAGTCCAAACAAGATGTTACTAAACAACCAATGAGTCACGGAAGATATCAGAGGAAGTAAAAAATACCTAAGGACAAACGAAAATGGAAATACGTAAATCCAAAATCCATGGGACACAGCGAAAGTGATTCTAAGAAGGAAGTTTATAGCAATGCAAGTCTATTTCAAGAAAAATGGGAAAAAAATCTAAAATAAATGATCTGAACTTACATCTAAAGGAAACAGAAAAAGAACAAACAAAGCCCAAAGTTATTGAAGGAAGGTAATAATAAAGGTCAAAGTGTAAATAATAAAATAATGCCTAAAAATGATCAATGCAACTAAAAGCTCATCCTTTGAAAAGATAAATCAAATTGATAAAATTTGGTCAGACTCATCCAAAAAAAGAAAGAGGATCCTCCAAAATAAAATCAGAAATGAAAGAAAGTTTTGACTAATACCACAGAAATATAAAGGATTATAAGAGACAGTTAAGAGCAATTCAGTCGCTCAGTCGTGTCCAATTTTTTGTGACCCCATGGACTGCAGCAGGCCAGGCCTCCCTGTCCATCAACAACTCCCAGAGCTTGCTCACACTCATGACCATTGAGTTGGTGATGCCATCCAACCATCTCATCCTCTGTCGTCCCCCTTTCCTCCCATCTTCAATATTTCCCAGCATCCAATGAGTCAGTTCTTCACATCTGGTGGCCAAAGTACTAGAGTCTCAGCTTCAGCATCAGTCCTTCCAATGAATATTCAGACTGACTTCCTTTAGGATCGACTGGATGGATCTCCTTGCAGTCCAAGGGACTCTCAAGAGTCTTCTGCAACACCACAGTCCATAAGTATCAATTCTTCAGTGCTCAGCTTTCATTATAGTCCAACTCTCACATCCATACATGACTACTGGAAAACCCATAACTTTGACTAGATGGACCTTTGTTGGCAAAAGAATTATACACCAATATAATGGATAACCTAAAGGAAATGAATAAATTCCTGGAAATACACAGTCTCTCAATACTGAATCAGGAAGAAACAAAATATGAACAGATTGATTATCAGTAATGAGACTGAATCAGTGGGAAAAGAAGCAAAGTAAAACCTTCCAATCAACAAGTGTTCAGGATGTGATGGCTTCACCAAACCTAGTGAAAGCACCTTCCTTCCCAAACCATGAAGAGCTGAAGAGGAGAGAATGCTTCCCAACACATTCTATGGGGCTATCATTGCCCTGACACCAAAAGCAAATCAAGATGCCGCCAAAAAAGAGAAGTTCAAGCCAGTGTTACTGATGAACATAGACGCAAACCTCCTCAACAACATGTTAGCAGACCAAATTCAGTGGTACAACAAAAGGATTGTACACCGTGATCAAATGGGATTCATCTCAGGGCTCAAAAGATGGTCCAATATCCACAAATCAATTGATGTGATGCACCACAAGAACAAACTGAACAATAAGGTATACATGATGATCTCAATAGATATAGAAAAAGCCTTTGCAAAAGTCAACAACTATTTATGTTTTTTTTTTAAAAACCCTCCACAAAGTAGGTATAGAGGGACCAGATCTCAACATAATTAAGGCCACATATGACCAACCTACAGTCAACTCATACACAACAGTGGAAAGTGGAAAGGATTTTCTTTAAAGTCAGTAATAAGACGAAGATGCCTGTTCTGGCCACTTAGAGACATCTTTCCAAAGATATATACTTGGCCAATAGGCACATGAAAGGATGCTCAACATCACCAATTGTCAGAGAAATACAAATCAAAACCACAATGAGACAATTATTTCACACACCTGTCAGAACGGCTATAATCCAAAAGGTAAGAAATATCAAACACTGGCAAGGATGTGGAGAAAAGGGACTTTTCATACACTGTTGGTAGGAATGTAAATTGGTGCAGCCACTGTGGATAACATCCGAGGGTTCCCCATGAAACTTAGAGTTACCTTCAGCTCAGTTCAGTCGCTCAGTCGTGTACGACTCTTTGCGACCCCATGAATCGCAGTACACCAGGCCTCCCTGTCCATCACCAACTCCTGGAGTTCACCCAGACTCACGTCCATCGAGTCCGTGATGCCATCCAGCCATCTCATCTTCTGTCGTCCCCTTCTCCTCCTGCCCCCAATCCCTCCCAGCATCAGAGTCTTTTCCAGTGAGTCAACTCTTCGCATGAGGTGGCCAAAGTACTGGAGTTTCAGCTTTAGCATCACTCCTTCCAAAGAAATCCCAGGGCTGATCTCCTTCAGAATGGACTTGTTGGATCTCCTTGCAGTCCAAGGGACTCTCAAGAGTCTTCTCCAACACCACAGTTCAAAAGCATCAATTCTTCGGCATTCAGCCTTCTTCACAGTCTAACTCTCACATCCATGCATGACCATAGCCTTGACTAGATGGACCTTTGTTGGCAAAGTAATGTCTCTGCTTTTCAATGTGCTATCTAGGTTGGGCATAACTTTCCTTCCAAGAGGTAAGTGTCTTTTAATCTCATGGCTGCAGTCACCATCTGCAGTGATTTTGGAGCCTTAAAAAATAAAGTCTGACACTGTTTCCACTGTTTACCCATCTATTTCCCTTATGATCAAGCAATTCCACTTTGGGGCATTTGCATGAAAAAACCCACTAAATCGGATATATATGTATGTACACACACACACACACACACTAATATTCATTGCAGCATTATTTACAATAGCCAAAATATGTAATCAACCTAAGTGCCCATCAATGAATGGATTAAAAAAGACACACACACACACATATATATATAATGGTGTATTATATATATGTGGCATATTAGCCATAATAGAAATGGTATCTTGCCATTTGAAACAACATGGATGGACCTAGAAGATATTATGCTAAGTGTGATAAATGGTGGCATAGCGTAAAGAATCTGCCTTCAATGCAGGAGACGCAGGTTGATCCCTGGGTCCAGAAGATCCCCTGGACAACTAAATGGCGGCTTACTCCAGTATTCTCGCCTGGAAAATCCCATGGACAGAGGAACCTGGTGGGTTACAGTCCACGTTTTCCTCTTCTACTTGCCATGAAGTGATGGGACCAGATGCTGTGATCTTAGTTTTTTGAATGTTGAGTTTTCAGCCAACATTTTTTACTCTCCGCTTTCACCCTCATCGAGATGCTCTTTGTCCCTCATTGCTTTCTGTCATTAGAGTGGTATCACCTGCACATCTGATGTTGTTGATGTTTCTCCCGGTAATCTTGATTTCTGCTAGAAATCTCTTCAAGAAAACTGGAGATATCAAGGGAACATTTCACGCAAGCCTGGGCACAATGAAGGACAGGAATGGTAAGGACCCATGGTAAGGGTCACAAAGAGGCAGACATGACTGAGCATGCTCACAGTGAATCAGACAGAGGAAGACGAATGGTCCCACTAATACGCGGAATCTGAGACAGGTAAATGAGGCAAGCAAACTCATAGACGCAGACAACAAAAGCGTGGTTGTCAGAGGGGAAGGGAGCGGGCTAGGGCTGAAGGAGGTAAAGCATTTTGAGGCGCACAAACCTCCAGGTATAAAATGATATGACAAAGGGATGTAGGAAAGAGAATAAGGATACGGGTGATGATACGGGGATAACTTGTTTGGGACGGGGGTCACTAGACTATTGTGGTAATCATTCCAAATAACACAAATGTCAAATCACTACATAGGACATCTGAAATGTACATTGTATCACATGTCAACTATACATCAGTTAAACAGTATACACATCATGCAGTCTCTCAGGGACAATATTAACAAGCTTTGCAAGTGGCTCCCCTCCATGGGTCACAGCCACGACTTACACCTTGCTGGGGAGTAAATGACAGTAATCGAGAATGAAAAGGGGCCACCTGTTGAGCTCACCCAGGGTGCTTCAGCAGTCAATCGGAGGCCAGGGGCCAGATGAGGGCCTCCTGCAGATTAGCCGGGGCTTGTTTGGAACTGGCCCTGCAGACACGTGATGTCCAGGCTCCACCCCTCACCCTGGCACTCGCCGCCCATGCTGGACACAGCCTTCCCGCTGCTGTTGCTGTTGTTGTTCAGTCGCTCAGTCGTGTCTGACTCTTTGTGACACCCTGGACTAGAGCGCGCCAGGCCTCCCTGTACTTGGCAATCTCCCGGACTTTGCTCAAACTCATGTCCATTGAGTTGGTGATGCTTTCCAACCGTCCCATCCTCTGTCACCCTTTTCTCCTCCTGCCCTCAACCTTTCCCAGCATCAGGGTCTTTTCCAAGGAGTGGGCTCGTTATGTCAGGCGGCCAAAGGATTGCAGCTTCAGTGTCAGTCCTCCTAATGAATATTCATGGTTTATTTCCTTTAGGATTGACCGGACTCCTTGGAGTCCAAGGGACTCTCAAGAGTCTTCCCCAGCATCACAGCTTGGAAGCATCAATTCTTTGGTGCTCAGCCTTCTTTAAAGTCCAACTTTCACATCCGTACATGACTACTGGAAAAATCATAGCTTTGACTACACAGTCCTTTGTGGGCAAACTGATATCTCTGCTTTTCAATATGCTGCCTAGGTTTGTCATAGCTTTTCTTCCAAGGAGCAAGTGTCTTTTAATTTTATGGCAGCAGTCCCCATCTGCAGTGATTTTGGAGCCCCAAAATAGAAAATCTCTCACTGCTTCCACTTTTTCCTCTTCTACTTGCCATGAAGTGATGGGACCAGATGCTACGATCTTAGTTTTTTGTGTGCTGAGTTTTCAGCCAACATTTTTCACTTTCCTCTTTCACCCTCATCGAGATGCTCTTTGTCCCTCATCGCTTTCTGTCATTAGAGTGGTATCACCTGCACATCTGAGGTTGTTGATGTTTCTCCTGGCAATCTTGATTTCCGCTAGAGATCTCTTCAAGAAAACTGGAGATATCAAGGGAACATTTCATGCAAGCTTGGGCACAATAAAGGACAGGAATGGTAAGGACCCAGCAGCCTTCCTGCGTCTCCTTGATCCCCTCCTCTGCTGCCTCGGAGTCCAGTGAAGCTCTAGGCACCACTCCCTGAGCTGGCCGTGCTGTGTTTTACCCCACTCCTTGGGTTATGATGCCACGGCACATTATCATGGAGCAGCCATAATGGTGGTTAAGGGCTCAAGTCCGCAGAGGGGCTGCCTGGGCCAAACTCGGCACGATGGCTGCTGATTGCATCCCCTGTCTGAACTGCACTGTATGCTCAATAAGCGGCACGTGAGTCGTTCACCCCTGGAATCTGCAAGGCTGCAGATGGGCACACAGGAGAGTTCTCCTGTCCTTGCGGGCGTGGATGTGAGGATGCACTTCCTCAAACACCTGGGAGGCAGTCATCTTCACGTGACTTCTTTGGCAAATAAAATGCGGGTGAGCGTGACCTGGGTCTCCTCCAGAGAAACATTAAATAGCCTGTTCTCCATTTTCTATCCTGGTCACCCCTTGCCCTGGACTTTCTGGAGGGGTGTGCGAACAGAAAGATGCCTGAAGACTGATCTGGCTGCAGCTGGACCAGTTCGTGGAGGGAGCTGCCCTAGGAAGCTCTGCAGACCCCCCAGATTGTTGCAATGACAAGAAGTAAAGACAGCTCTGAAAGCCTCTGACAATTAGAGAATGCTTGTTACTTCAGCAAAACCTAGCCAGTGCTAACTGATGTACTGCCCCACAGAATTCCACGAATATAAAAAGAGGTAACGTAGATGCAGCTGTGTGGGACTGCCTGAAACAGGGTCCGTGCCGCATGTATCCTGGGCCCAGACTGTCTTGTTTCAGAATCTGGGCTTTTCTTTCTCAAATGGCTGCTTCCTTGGCTTCTTAGCTAATCGGGTTCTTCCTTTGATTACCTGGTAGAGTGTCTGCTGCGTAGCAGGTGGTTGATAAACGTGTGTTGAACAAAATTAGGAAGACAGCCACGTGGGTTTCTCAGACACAGTTGGATGCCATGAATTCAAACTACATCGGGAAGAAATCAGACCTTGTTGGAACGATGCTAGAGGACAGTGAGTCCTGCACCAGTTCCTAGTAGAAAATTGAACGTTCCCTCGAGTGTATGTTCTAGAGGCTGAACACTTGCGAACTCGTGTTACCGGAACCAGTGTGGCAAAGCTCCGTGTAAATGAGGAGGAAACACCACCGATAAATAGCCCTGAAGGAGGTCCCTGGCACCTCTGAATTCCCGGGGTGGAGGCGGGGTGCAGACCAACCTGAGGTAAAGCCCGCCCACCCCACTTCAAGCCGGCAGCAGTATTCTCTGGGGGTCCCTGGGGGGTCTCCCCGCCGTGCGGGTGGGCTCCCGAGAGCAGAGGGATTAATAGCTGCTCATTTCGCGCGCAAGCCCTGTCATCTGCTCTTACCTTCACCTCGGTACCGGATAGACTCTGCGAGACTAATGAGGCGCGCATCTCAGCCACCCCGTGGGGCACGGAGCTGGCCCGCAGCGCTGGCGTGCAGGCCCCGTGACGTCACTGCGGGCCAATCAGAGCGGGCCGGGAGCCGGAGGCAGGCCAATCAGAGCGGGCCGGGAGCCGGAGGAGGCCTTCAGCAGGCGCAGGTGTGCGAGCGGAGCCCCGCTGCTCGCAGCATCACCTCCAGGTACGGGGGTGTTTGCGTGGCTCCGGCTGTGTTCTGCCTGCTGGCTGGGAAGATGGGCTTAGCAGCTTAGCGATGCTCTCGCTCCTCAGAAAGAGCAGCCGCCACTGAACTTTAGGATGAAAAATTATGGAAGAAAAAGGAGGCTATATAGTAAGATTGTGCCACGTTAGCTCTTGGCTTTATAATGACAGTATTCAGATAGATGAATGATAAGGCATTTATAAAACCTGCAAAAACGACTCTGTTTGCAAAGTGTCCATTCGCCGTCGTAGACACGACACACTCCGTGGTGTTAGGTCCTCCATATCACAGCAACAGAGAAAAATATGTCCTTATCGGATACTTACTGTCAAGCAGATCATTGGGTGGGTCAGCTTCGGCTGCCAAACGTGGGCATTTCATGAAAACGCTCAGACCCAGCCCTTCCAAGTGTTCCTCTCCTTAATCATCTGATGGATTTCAGTTTATTTCTGATAGGAAAAGGGGTTATGAGGTCATCTGGAAGTGTTGAAAGAAATTATGTGTGTTTATTTAGAATTAATTTCTACTTTACTACAGTTATACACACATTTATACTCTCTTGTCAGAGCCAGAGGCTCTGGTTTAGCCCTTTTGGTGAAAGATCCACTTCTTCAGGGAACAAAGAGGACAGAATTAAGGAGAATAATTAAAAATAGGCAGTAAAACATGGTTGTGGCTTTAAAGAAATCCATGATTAAACACAAGCCACTCATAATAAGGTGCAATTAAAGACAGTAGCCTCAAAAACATATATAAAGCTATGTATAAACATATATAAAAACATATATAAGTTTTTGAGACTTTTATACATGTGTAGATATGTACGTATGTAATTACTTTACTATACATCTGAAACTAACACAACATTGTAAATAAACTATGAAAGTGAAAGTGAAGTTGTTCAGTCGTGTCCGACTCTTTGCGACCCCACGGACTGTAGCCTACCAGGTTCCACTGTCCGTGGGATTTTCCAGGCAAGAATACTGGAGTGGGTTGCCATTTCCTTCTCCAGGGGATCTTCCAGACCCAGGGATTGAANAAATGACATCCAATCACTATTAAATTTGTTGTTATAAATTTAAAAATTGGTCCGTACTTCAGAACTCACAGATCAAATAACTGTAAGCCACTGAAGGTGACATATTTTGCAAGTATGGCATTTATTTGGAGTTGTATGTTTTGGTCTGTTTACAAAACGTTCTGCTCTAGGTGTTCCCAGTAGTAATTGATAGTAATATGTGTGGCTGCTTTTTAGCACCCTCAATAATGGGATGCTTTTAAAAACATGCCTTGAGGCAGTTGTAAGCCACATTTAAATAATTATGACATACAGAGGCTATTGAAATTTAATGACATACATACAGTGGTGAAGTCAAAGTCACAGACCATGTGTTTCTTTCTCTGAATGCTTTCAAGAAGGTTCTATTATTATATTTGAGCAACTTCTGTTTTCTTCTGTGCACTAAAAACATCTCAGTGTAATTACTGTTTTGTATGCTGTCTCAGCTGGCTGTGCTTTGAGGGAGCAGAAGTTATGTCTTTTTCATTGTATTTCTAGCACTTAGCACCTATACACAATCTGGGGACTGTCCCAGATGGTCCCAGAAGTGTTCGAATAAATGAATGAATGAATAAATAGCTGAGATGCATTTCAAGTCCTTTTACTTAACTATACTCTTTGCCACAATTAGAAAAATGCAAATTCAGAACAACAATTGAAAATACCTGGAATAGATCAAGGGCAGTTAGGGCTCTGCTCAACTGCTATTCAGATTTGGAGATAGACTTTTTCTTCAATATAATGTCTGACTAAAATTACTGATACTGGTTTCCCTTTCTTGAGGATACTTGAGGATACAATTCAGCAATAAAAATAAAATTTCTAAAAGTGACAAGATTATTGTTGTTTAGTCACTCAGCTGTGTGTGACTCTTTGCAACCCCATGGACTGTAGCCCACTAAGATCCTTTGTCATAGGATTTTCCAGGCAAGAATACTACAGTGGGTTACCAGTTCCTTCCTGAGGGGATCTCCCCGTCCCATAGATTGAACCCTCATCTCCTGCTAGGCAGGCAGATTTTTTTTTTTTTTAAACCACTGAGCCACCTGGGAAGCCGCAGTGGTGAAAATAGTTGCTGGTATTTGGGGGAGAAGAATACCCCAAGTGTCCTCATCTGTCTACTTCCTCCTTCTTTGTATGGATATTGGGTGTTTTTTCAACCTTATGGAAAATATATGCTTCTAGAGAAACTCTTTAATCCCTCCTATACAGACATGATTCTTTACCCCATACCTTGAAGAAAATTCTTTGTACCTCCCCGCTGCTCTGCTAAGTCACTTCAGTCCTGTCTTCGTTGAAAAGATGGCTTGTGTGAGTTAATCACTGTGATGCATCATTGACCTGAATTAAGAAAAAAATAAGGTTTCAAAATTTCTGAAATAGTGATTCTCAAGTTTTGTCATGCATCCAAATCACCTAGAGCTCTTGTTAAAATGCAGATTCTGATTCAGTAGGGCTGGAATATGTCTGATGTTGTGCTTCTAACAAGCTCCCAGCTGACCACATTTTGAGTGGATGCTAAAGCTACCCAAGATATTTGTGGAGTAGCAGACATGTACAGAGTGATGCTAATGCATCTGGTTGTTGAGATCGTAAGATAATTCCCTGACAAGATGATTTGCTGTTTTGGTTCTGATGTCTTTCTAGTGTCTCTTCATTTCCATTTGCTTGTGGGATCATTTTTCATAGTAGAGGTCATATACTTTAATTCAATCTGCTCTATTGATTATAGAGAAGCAATAACCTTCATGATGTTAGGTTAGAACTTAAGACCTCTGTAATATTTAAAATCTAACAGCCAATTTGTATCTATTATAAATAACTACAAATAAGCTTTTAAAATTTTTAAAGTATATGTTCTGATTTTTGACTTGGGAATGGTTTACTTGTGTATTCAAGCTAACAGCCATGGGAAATTGTTGAAATTCTTTTTTTTTTTTTTTTTGTAAATATGGGCTGAGCTGCCTATTTCTTTTCCTGTTTTAGTGGCTAACCTTAAATGTTATTATAGGGATTTGTTCTGAATTATGATCAAAGTCTTATAGGGCTGGAAGTGTTCTCTCATTGAAAAGATGTTTGCATTCCAGAATTCAGCTCCAAATAACAACAATAAAAAAATATTCTTTGGGCCAAATTTTAAAGGTGTAAAAGAGAGTGGTATAAGACC
>SJYV01019650.1:0-15773 GCA_006410875.1 Neotragus pygmaeus
GCAGTCCAAGGGACTCTCAACAGTCTTCTCCAACACCACAGTTCAAAAGCATCAATTTTTCGGCGCTCAACCTTCTTCACAGTCCAAGGGAGGCCTGGCGTGCTACGGTTCATGGGGCTGCAAAGAGTCGGACACAACTGAGTGACTGAACTGAACTGAAGGTCTAATCAATTATAGGTATTTTAAAAAATTGATGTATATAAGACACTATATCTTGATGTATATCTACGTGTTTATTTTCACTAAAACTTTAAGACTCAAAAAATGTCAGCCCTAAAAATTAATTTAGAAATCACCTTTGAAAACACTAATAGTTACCTTGACATGCTCTGGATAAGAAAGTCCCACTCCACATCACTGTATTATTTTTGACAACTGGTCCCTACTTCTAGAGTCCCAAATCTAAACCATTCTGCCTCCTCTCAGCCTTGAGTCTCATCTTACCAAATTTTATCAATCACTACTACCCCTACTCTGGATCATCAACCAATTACTGGGTCACTTCTCATCTTTTCTTAAAATATTTCCAACTAGCTTACATCTTGAGTCACGTTTTAGATTTATGTCTAATCCTCTCTGCTATGACTGAATGTTTGTGTTCCCCAGGCCCCACCTAAAGTCATATGTTGAAACCTAATCACCAGTGTCCTGGTATTAGAGGGTTGGGCTTCCCTGGTGGCTCAGAGGTTAAAGCGTCTGCCTGGAATGCAGGAGACCCAGGTTCGATCCCTGGGTCAGGAAGATCCCCTGGAGAAGGAAATGGCAACCCACTCCAATACTCTTGCCTGGAGAATCTCATGGAGGGAGGAGCCTGGTAGGCTACAGTCCATGGGGTCGCAAAGAGTCGGACACGACTGAGCGACTTCACTCACTCACTCAGCTTTGGGAGGTGGTTGAGTCATAAGAGCAGAGCCCTCCCGTATGGGATTAGTGCCCTAATCAAAAAGACCCCAAAAGTCCCACTGCCCTTCTCCCATGTGAGGATACAGTGTGAAGATGCAGTCTATGAACCAGGAAGCCCACAGCAAACACCAATCTCCTAGGCACCTTGATCTTTAACTTCTCAGCCTTCAGAATTGTGTTAAAGAAATTTCTGTTGTTGATAAGCCACCTAATCTCTGATATTCTCTTACAGCAGACCAAACTGAATAAGAAAGCACTATAACATGCCTAAATGTGTCTTCCTTCCTTTTTAATAAAACTTGATGACTTCTGTTTATAAGCTTTTCTATAAAGCATTCCATAATCCTCCTGGCTTTTCCAACTTCAATTCACTTGGGTATTTTGTTAAAAATACAGAAGGAGAGCATGCATTTCTAACAAGCTTCTAGGTTCAGCCCTCAGGTACACTTTGAGTAATAAAGTTCTAGCTAGCAGAGCTATCTACTTCCTCTAAATGCATAGAGGGCAGGGCAGACATCATGCATAATTTATTCATCTTTATATCTCCAGTGAATCACAGAGTACTTGACACATCACAACACTCAATAAATATTTGTTGAGTAAATGATTGACTGAATGAATAAATATGTAACATTCAATCTGGCAATAAGGTTCTTAAAACAGTATTTTTATATGCACTTTTTCTTTGATTTGCACCTTTTAAGAGCTATATATGTTTTTTGTGTCTGCAAAAACTAGGCACTCAATATAAACTGTCAATTGATTTTTTTTTAAATCATAAATTAAAAAAAACTATCCTGGAACAATAAGTAAATAAAGTATTGCTGCTGCTAAAAAAAAAAAAAAGGATTTACTAAGTAACTGGCAAAAGCCAATAGAGTGTACATGAGTTCCCTAGAATGCAAGGGTCATTTGACAAGCTGACCATACTAATAAATAGAAAGCTTTCAAGTTCATCAAAAGGCTAAATCAGAGGGCAGAAATGTTAAAATGAGCAACCAGGGAAAAAAGGTCCTTTGTAGACACAGACACACTCTAATGAGAAAAGTGATTCTGTTAGTTAAAATGCCAAGCCAGTGGTTGATATGCTTGGGAATAAAACCAAGCATTATTACTCTGGTAGGCAGATGGTGCCTTTTTTTTTTTTTTTTTTTTTTTTTCTTAATTCGAAAGTGCNTGAGAAAAGTGATTCTGTTAGTTAAAATGCCAAGCCAGTGGTTGATATGCTTGGGAATAAAACCAAGAATTTTTACTCTGGTAGGCAGATGGTGCTTTTTTTTTTTTTTTTTTTTCTTTTCTTAATTCGAAGCTTCACTTTTGTAAATAACAATGGAAATTGAACAACTGGCACACACCAAGTTTTGCACACTGTCTTAAGGGTGTTCAGAAATGAGTTTCCTCAACAGTCTCTGCCTTTGGAGTATTTAAATGTACACTGACTCGCAGTATGATTTATTCAGTATTTCATATCTGTGTGTTATCCTCTCATTCTGGGCACAGATGCCCAGGAGCAGGGACCTTACCTATGTACATGGAAGGCACACAGTAATACTTGTTGAATAAATAAAATATTTAGACAAACTTGGATGTGTGTGTGGCATACCAGGTATGGATCTGGTATTCGGCAAAGAGTCAGGAAGGATCAGGAAGTGGAATTTGAGGCATGTAACTTGAGTGGATTCCCAGGCTAGAGAGAGACTGCACATACATTGGATATGAATTTCTTTTTCTTAGTTATATCCCCAGAAGATGAATTGGCTTAGCATTCTGCCAGGGACAGTTTCTTTAAACATATCATGTCATGTAAATAGATGAAAATAGCAGTGCCCTAAAGCTTTCAGAACCACTTCAAACACTGATTCTGCCACGAGATAATAAGTAAACCAGATACAAATAATTTACCAGTAGGGGCAACGTGCTGTTATCTTCTGCCTATATTACATTTGTCAAAAAAGTAATTAAGGTGTTGATTCTTAGAGGTACAGCAGATATATATATATATATACACATACATATATAAATATGTGGTTCCAATAAATATATAGTTCAAAATATAATGCTTAAAATTCATGTTTTAATTAACTACTTATTCTGTAATTACTTAGACAATTACACTTTGATTCTGCTTAAAAAGGATTCTGCAAGAACATAGGGGCATCTCATACATAGAGTACTTAAAATAGAATGGAATTAGCAATCTGTAACTTAAAATTATACATAACATTTAGCATCATTTAAAATTAGAGCACCAGAAGATGCAGATTTCCATGGCATTTTCATTATGCAGAGAGGTAAACAACAAATAAATAAGCCATACATGAATATGAAATTAACAGCATTATAATTGCTTTATTCCTAGAGTGTGTGAGATATTAAATCCTCAAATAAACACTTACTTAACCTCATTCTCACATTATGTCTGTTGCTTTTATCAAAAACAACGTACCTGGAATACTCAAACTAAGACAGCTTCTACAGCGAGGTACAAAGTCCACCAAAATCACTGCCACCACCCCCCGCTCACCCCCAGAAATTTCAGAGTGATTTCTTTGCAGGCGCTAGTATTGGAGGGTTGTTAGACAATCAATAGAAGGGAGAGGAAATTTAGAGGTCAAAAAAATATGCACAAGTTATTATTTTGCATATGACATCACACTTTACTCCTCTGTTAGTTCTTTAAGAAGCTTCATCCAGATGATCAGTCCAGCCATTCCAGGGAAGTGCTGCCACCCCGCTGAGACCAAGTCCCCGCTCTGCCTCTCTCGAGGCCCCTGCTGACTTGTTACACAACATTTATGCAGGAAACTGTTAAACCTTATACCTGCTGAATTTTTCCTTCTCAGCAGAAAGTTTTTGTATTTTTCTTTTGACTCAATAGCAACTAAGAATCGTATGTCCTGGGCCCAGCTTTGCCCTAAATTCAACCCCAAGTAATGATTTCTCCATCTTACTCAGAGCCTGAATCTTACTCATTTATAAAGAGGCTTCTGACGCAACTGGCGTTTTCCAGTAAGCAAGGGTTAAAGGGTCAGTAATAATGTTGCCTCTACCCTCTGAATATGAAACTGCTAGAGTTCAAAGCTATTTGATCTATAGTGATAAAAACCTCTCATTTTCCACAAGACACTCAAAAGTAAGGTTCAGAAGGGATGCATGGCTGGCGTACTATGACACTAACGTCTTCTAGCAGGAGATATCAACCACTTCATTGGAAGCCGATAACTGAAAAATACAAGGAAAAACATGAGACAATTGTGAGGTCCAAAGAAAAGGAAATTTTGTTATCCCAAATAAACGTCTTTAAAAATTATTAAGTTCTATTGTTCCAGTGATGAAATTAGTATGTCTTTGTCGACCTAAACTTAAATCTGACACAATGGGTAAACTTAAGCCTGAGGCTTTTATGCCATTATCAGAGCCTCTGTCAGTGAGTGCTTTAACCTAATTACATTTGATGCAGCAAATCAACAAAACCACTGCTGGTTATGACCTCTGCCAAGAGCACTAGCGAGCTAGACAAATGGAGCTTAAGATGCTATTAGTTGTTCTGTTGCAAAGTTCCAGATACAAGCCGACAGGAGGCTGTTGCATGACTGGGGCATGCATCCTCCAGATGGCATTCTGCATTGGCTTGTGGCAAAGCTCACAGGGGTACTGGCACATTTTCTCTGTCAAAATGAAAGTTTTCCAATTACAAGGAGATAATGTGAGGAGATGCAAACTTAATCTCTTGAACAAAAGGTTGCAAGCTGTGTAATAGCCATTTCAGGGGAGAGATTTCACTATCGTTCAATTGATTTAAATATTGCAGATCACCAAATGGGCTATCTTTCCTAATAAAATCAAGGAATCAGCTGCAGTTGATTTTATTCCCTGGAATAATGCTATAATGGTTTCATCATTTAAGGGAGAATTCTTTTAAATTAGTGCTCTTCTATTGAACTGAACCCTGAAATTATTTTTTTTTTCCCCTAATGTGTTAACAGGTACAAAGAAGGCAGTTTTCCCTTTAGTGAAACACCCAATGCCTTAAATGAAGGCTTCAGGTGTGATGCCATAACAGATCCCTATTGGATACTAGATCACAGAATTTCATTAGGAAGATTAGACATGTTAAATGGTAAGAAGGCACAATTAGCATTAAAACCTGTGAGACAATTTAGCAAAAATGTTTGCTTCTTCATTTTCTAACCCAGTGAGCACTGGCAAAAATTATATGTAGAACTATTAATAGCTATGGAAATGAGGTGACATGCCTCAACACTTGTCCAAAAATATCTGACCCATCAAAGCAAGTCAGTAGGTACTTTGTTGTAAGGTTATGTCTCAGGAAGAGGTGAGGTTGACTTGATATGAGATTCACTTGACATGAACATGCTGTGACAAAGCAGGTCGCTGTATATCCACTTCCACAAATCCAAGAGGGATGCTACACAGGATGAGAGCTTGTGTGTGGATCTTCCATCAGAGTATTTCACATAACCACACTCCTGTACTGAATACTTTATGCAGCATTTCATAGAGTAAATGTAAATTATCATACAATTCTAAAATAAGCAAAGATCTTTCAATATTTATGTTGGATTCATGCATGTGTATGAGAGAGATTTAAGGAGAATCATTCACTATGGAGAAGGCAATGGCACCCCACTCCAGTACTCTTGCCTGGCAAATCCCATGGATAGAGGAGCCTGGTGGGCTGCAGTCCATGGGGTCGCTGAGGGTCGGACATGACTGAGCGACTTCACTTTCACTTTTCACTTTCATGCATTGGAGAAGGAAATGGCAACCCTCTCCAGTGTTCTTGTCTGGAGAATCCCAGGGACGGGGGAGCATGGTGGGCTGCCGTCTGTGGGGTCGCACAGAGTCGGACACGACTGAAGTGACTTAGCAGCAGCAGCATTCACTACAAAAATATTTAAGCACAGATTCACAGTATTAAAAAGGACAGGATAGACTTCCAAACACTTATTAAGCAAACTCACCCACAAAAAATACTTTCGCATCAAATTCTAAAATCATTAAAGCACCTATTTACTTATTTAGAAGATCAATGTTACAAGTTTGTATAAAACTCTGAATTGCAGTCAATAGGCATTTGCATTTTGTTTCCATAGGAAGGAGCTAGGAAACTGCCGTTTTTTGGTTTTTTTTTAACAAAAAATTCAGTCAGCTAAATAAAGCATGAAGGTAAAATCTAAGTAGTCTCCACTGTAACATTGTAAGATTTGTAAATCAGTCAGAAATGCAAGCAAGCCCTTCAAATCACTCAGAAAACTTAAGATTCCAATCGAAGAGTTAACATTTTCAAGCCATGAACATTTTTAAAAAGTCTCAACATCAGCATAAAGTGGTCTATAACAGCTGTTGTAAAGCTCAACATCAATTTTATATTGGCTCAACTGCTAAACAGCGATCACAACAATGTCCCTTAGGAGGTATTAAAGGGCCCAAGTGGATAGCAGTTTAAAAACTGAGCAGGAAGAAAACTAAGTCTTCATCTGTTTACAGAAATACCACTCCCTGTGTTCTTGTACCACCACCTAGTGGCTAAGTAGCTCTCAATCTGCACATTAATAGAAACCAAACAAAAGCTGTTGTGATCACAACAAACGGAGAGGAGGAGGAAGGAAGGAAAGGAAAGAAGGGAGGGAAACAGGAGGAAAAGAAGCACAGCAAAGAGAATATGAAAAGGAAAAAGAAGAAGAGAGTGAAACCAAGCAAAAGCAAGTGCAGACACAATTTCCAGGTCTTAAGATCTACTTTCTCACAAAATTCATAGAATGCTATCAATTAAAATTAAAACATTATTAAAGTCATTTTGGGAGAAGGCAATAGCACACCTCTCCAGTACTCTTGCCTGGAAAATCCCATGGATGGAAGAGCCTGGTAGGCTGCAGTCCATGCTAAGGGTCGGATACGACTGAGCGACTTCACTTTCACTTTTCACTTTCATGCACTGGAGAAGGAAATGGCAACCCACTCCAGTGTTCTTGCCTGGAGAATCCCAGGGACAGGGGAGCCAGGTGGGCTGCTGTCTATGGGGTCTCACAGAGTTGGACATGACTGAAGTGACTTAGCAGCCAAGCCATTTTGCTTTGTTTTAGGGATTTATCCTACATTACAGAACCTACAGATAAATTCTGTGTGTCTGAACTGTTATACGTACAGTGTTCTCCCAGTGCTAGTCACTCAGTTGTGTCCGACTCTGCGATCCCATGGACTGTAGCCTGCCAGACTCCTTTGTCCACGGAATTCTCTCTTCTCATGGCAAGAATACTGGGTGGGTTGCCATTCCGTTGTCCAGGGGATCTTCTCAATCTAGGGATTGAACCCAGGTCTCCGGCATTGCAGGCAGATTCTTATGGTCTGAGCCACTAGGGAAGCCTGCTACATGTGCAAGATGACACAATTATTTGCAAGCTTCACTGGTGATCAGTTTATGTAAATTATGGCACAGCCGTTAAGTATAGCATAAAAGAGACCTTTATCTAGCTGAGGAACAATCTCTCAGATATTTGGTTAAGTGGGGAAAAAGCAAGATGTAGAACAATGTGTTTTACAAACTACCACTTCTACAAAAATGTATACAGTCTCTATGGGAGGAAGACAAGAAGCTGGAAAAATTACCTTCACAGAGTGACCTGGAGGAGTGGGAAGCCAAAGTGGGAAGGACACTGTAGTTTTATACCTTAAACCATGTAGATGTATTCCCTATTTAAAACTAGAGACATTTAAATCCTAAAAAACAGTACATGAAAAAAAGCTAAGTATTTCATGTGGTTTTTTTTTTTTAATCAATAAAAACTCCAAAATTTTTTGTTTGAAGAAAAATTCGTCATGTTTAACATAACTGTGACAGAAAGGAACTTTTCATTTTTCTCTAATAAATTGAAATATTGATACAATAGTCCAAAGGAGGGAAATTATTTGTAATAGGCATAAAGTAGTGAAATAGTAAAACTATTTTACTCTCACGGTTTGACAAACTCTAGAGACCTGAGTTGAGGAACATTCTTTTCAAAGAGGATGTTTTGGGCATGTACTCTGGGCTGAACTGCTTGGACAGTGAGAAAAGTATGTTGTAGGCAGCACTAGTTGATCAACAGATGTTTAAAAATAATAAAAATAGAAAAGTCAAGAACTCTTAGAAGGTAAAGGTAAAGAAACATGTATAGTCCTTTTTGTAAAAAAAAAAAAAAATCTATTTATTTGGCTATGCTGGGTCATAGTTGAGATGTGTGATCTAGCTTCCTGGTCAGGGATCAAACCCAGGTCTCCTGCATTGGGAGCACAGAGTCTTAGCCACTGGACCATCAGGGAAGTCCCAGTGCATACAGTCATCACTAAAGAAGGAAATGAGATCTGGACCATCTGAACTGATATCAACTGTCACAAAGAACTGTGCTGTTAGACGTTAGCCATTATCTTCCAAATGAGGCTACACCCACAGCCACAGAAAGAGACTGATGAAACCGACAAAGAACAAGTTTCATTGTACATTTGAGTGGGGTTTCCCTGGTGGTCCAGTGGTTAAGACTTTGCCTCTCAATGAAGGGGGTATGGTTTTGATCTCTGATCGTGAGTCAGGGAGCTGAGATTTCTACATGCATCTTAGCCAAAACCCCAAAACACAGTATATAAGCAGTATTGCAACAAATTCAATAGACTTAAAAAAAAAATCACCTGGTGTTCAAGGAAATCATCTGATGTGAAAGAGAGAAACCAAATGAAGCAGAGTAATATTTGTAAGAATCAAGAAAAATGCAGTAAGCTGAAGAAAAGCTTAAAGAGACAGAGAAATACTGAATTCATGAAAAAAAGAACAAGATAGAGGCTTCTGGTTCAAGATGACGGAGAATAAGGATGTGCGCTTATCTCCTACTGCAAGAGCACAAAAATTGCAACTAGCTGTTGAACAACCATCGACAGGCGGATGCTGGAACCCACCAAAAAAAACCCAAAAAAACCCCGATACCGCATGTCCAAAGACAAAGAAGAGGCTGCAGCGAGACAGTAGGAGGAGCACAATCACAATGAAATCAAATCGCATACCTGTTGGATGGGTAAGCTACAAACTGGAGAACAATAATGATACCAAATAAGTTCTCCCACTCTTGTGAAGGTTCTTAACCCCACATCCGGCTTGCCAGCCTGGGGATCCAAGAAAGGGACTGGGAATTCTCGGGGAATCTGGCCAGCAGGATTTGATTATAGACCTTCCAGAGGACTAGGGGAAACAGACTCCAGTCTCGGAGGGCACAAACAAAATTTTGCGTGCACCAAGACTGGAGAAGAGGAAGAGTGACCGCACAGGAGACTGAACCAAAATGACCTGCTAGTGTTGGAGGGCCCCCTGTGGAGGTGTGTGTCGGGAGGGGCTCAACACAGGGACGGTGGCACTGGAAGGTCCCAGATGCCCCTTGGCATAAACCCTCTTGGAGTTCGCCATTAATCCTACCACAGAGCCCGGAGACTCCCTGGCTGGGTTGCCTTAGGCTAAACACCTACCAGGGAGGGAGTGCAACCCTACTCATCAACAGATAATTGGAATAAAGTTACATGAGCAAGGCCCTGCCACCAGAGCACGACCCAGTTTTTCCCATCAACAGTCCTTCCCATCAAGAAGCTTACACAGGCCTCTTAGCCTTAGCCATCAGAGGGCAGACAGAAGCAAGAAGCACAGTCTCACAGCAGCTAAAACGAAAACCATATTATAGAAAGTTAATCACGATGGAAAAGCTGTCTGTTATGTCCTAGAGTTGTCTATTATGTCCCAGAATGGAGATGACTAATACACTGCTACTGCTACTGTTGCTACTGCTAAGTCACTTCAGTCGTGTCCAACTCTGTGCAACCCCATAGACGGCAGCCCACCAGGCTCCCCCATCCCTGGGATTCTCCAGGCAAGAACACTGGAGTGGGTTGCCATTTCCTTCTCCAATGCATGAAAGATAAAAGTGAAAGTGAAGTCGCTCAGTCGTGTTCAACGCTTAGCGACCCCATGGACTGCAGCCTATCAGGCTCCTCCGCCCATGGGAATTTCCATGCAAGAGTACTGGAGTGGGGTGCCATTGCTTTCTCCAAGAATAATACACTAGAAGGAATCAATAACAGAATAACTGAGGCAGAAGCACGGATAAATGACTTGGAGGACAGAATGGTGGAAATCACTGCCATAAAACAGAATATTGAAAAAAGAATGAAAAGAAGTGAAGAGAGCCTCAGAGACCTCTGGGACAACATTAAACACATCAACATTCACATTATAGGGGTCGTAGAAGGAGAAGAAAGAAAGAACCTGAGAAGATATTTAAAGAGATAATAACTGAAAACTTTCCTAACATGGGAAAGGAAATAGTCAACCAAGTCCAGGAAGCGCAGAGAGTCCCAGAAAGGATAAACCCAAGGAGGAACATACTGAGACACATAGTAATCAAACTGACAAAAATTAAAGACAGAGATAAAACATTAAAAGCAAGAAGGAAAAAATGAAAAAATCATACAAGGGAACCCCTATCAGGCTATCAGCTGATTTCTCAATAGAAACTCTACAAGCCAGAAGGGAATGGCATGATATATTTAAAGTGATGGAAGGGAAGAACCTACAATCCTAGAATATTCTACCCAGCAAGACACTTCTTCAGATTTGATGGAAAAATCAAAGCTTTCTAGACAAGCAAAAGTTAAGAAAATTCAGCACCACCAAACCAGATTTACAACAAATGCTAAAGGAAATTCTCTAGGCAGGAAACACAAGAGAAGAAAAAGATCTATAGAAAATAAACCCAAAACAATTAAGAAAATAGTAATAGGATCATACACATTGATAATAAGTTAAATGTAAATGGGTTATATGCACCAGACAAAAGACATAGGCTGACTGGGTGGATAAAAATATGTGCATGTATGCACTTCCTCTTACCACATCACTCTGCTTGATTCCCCCACATCAAAATTGTATGTGATTACTTTATATTGTTAAGTTAATCGCGTTCCCATTATGGCTTGCAGTTCAGTTCAATTGCTGTCATGTCCGACTCTTTGCAACACCATGGACTGCACCATGCCAGGCCTCCCTGTCCATCACCAACTCCTGGAGTTTACCCAAACTTATGTCCATTGAGTCGATGATGCCATCCAACCATCTCCTCCTCTGTCATCTCCTTCTCCTACTGCCTTCGATTTCTTTCCCAGCATCAAAGTCTTTTCCAATGAGTTAGCTCTTTGCATCAGGTGGCCAAAATATTGGGGTTTCAGCTTCAGCATCAGTCAGTGAATATTCAGGACTGATTTCCTTTAGGATGGACTGGTTGGATCTCCTTGCAGTCCAAGGGACTCTCAAGAGTCTTCTCCAACACCACAGTTCAAAAGCATCAATTCTTTAGCACTCACCTTTCTTTATGGTCCAACTCTCACATCCATAAATGACTACTGGAAAAACCATAGCTTTGACTAGATGGACCTTTGTTGGCAAAGCAATGTCTCTGCTTTTTAATATACTATCTAGGTTGGTCACAGCTTTTCTTCCAAGGAGCAAGCATCTTTTAATTTCATGGTTGCAGTCACCATCTGCAGCAATTCTGGGTCCCAAGAAAATAAAGTCTGTCACTGTTTCCATTGTTTCCTCATCTATTTGCCATGAAGTGATGAGATTGGATGCAATGATCTTCATTTTTTTGAATGTTGAGCTTTAAGCCAACTTTTTCATCTCCTCTTTCACTTTCATCAAGAGGCTCTTTAGTTCTACTTCACTTTCTGCCATAATGGTGGTGTCATCTGCATATCTGGGGTTATTGATATTTCTCCCAGCAATCTTGATTCCAGGTTTCTTCAGCCCAGCATTCCAGGTCATTCCAGCTCTTCATCCAGCCCAGCGTTTCTCATGATGTACTCTGCATATAAGTTAAATAAGCAGTCAATAAACAGCCTTGACATACTCCTTTTCCTATTTGGAACCAGTCTGTTGTTCCATGTCCAGTTCTAACCTAAGCTTCATGACCTGCATACAGATTTCTCAAGAGGCAGGTTAGGTGGTGTGGTATTCTCATCTCTTTCAGAATTTTCCATAGTTTGTTGTGATCCACACAGTCAAATGCTTTGGCATAGTCAAGGCAGGAATAGATGTTCTCTGGAACTCTCTTGCGTTTTTGATGATCCAGCGGATATTGGCAATTTGATCTCTGGTTCCTCTGCCTTTTCTAAAACCAGCTCGAACATCTGGAAGTTCACGGTTCATGTATTGCTGAAGCCTGGCTTGGAGAATTTTGAGCATTACTTTACTAGCATGTGAATTGAATTGAATTGAAGTCGCTCAGTCGTGTCAACTCCTTGTGACTCCATGGACTGTAGCCCACCAGGCTCCTCCCTCCATGGGATTCTCCAGGCAAGAGTACAGCGTGTGAGATGAGTGCAATTGTGCAGTAGTTTGAGCATTCTTTGGCATTGTCTTACTTAGGGATTGGAATGAAAATTGACCTTTTCCAGTCCTGTGGCCACTGCTGAGTTTTCCAAATTTGCTGGCATATTGAGGGCAGCACTCTAATAGCATCATCTTTTAGGATTTGAAATAGCTCAACTGGAATTCCATCACTTCCACTAGCTTTGTACGTAGTGATGCTTTCTAAGGCTCACTTGAGTTTGCCTTCCAGGATATCTGACTCTAGGTGAGTAATCACACCACTGTGATTATCTGGGTCGTGAAGATCTTTTTTGTATAGTTCTTCTGTATATTCTTGCCACCTCTTCTTAATATCTTCTGCTTCTGTTAGGTCCATACCATTTCTACCCTTTATTGTGCCCATCTTTGCATGACATGTTCCCTTGGTATCTCTAATTTTCTTGAAGAGATCTCTAGTCTTTTCCATTCTATTGTTTTCCTCTATTTCTTTCTCACTGAGGAAGACTTTCTTTTAGCTCCTTAATATTCTTTGGAACTAACCATTCAATTGGGTACATCTTTCCTTTTCTCCTTTGCTTTTGGCTTCTTTTCTTTTCACAGCTATTTGCAAGGGCTCCTCAGACAGCCATTTTGCCTTTTTGCATTTCTTTCTCTTAGGAAAGGTCTTGATCCCTGTCTCCTGTACAATGTCACAAACCTCTGTCCATAGTTCATCAGGCACTCTGTCTATCAGATCTAGTCTCTTAAATTTATTTCTCACTTCCACTGTATAATCATAAGGGATTTTATTTAGGTCATACCTGAATGGTCTAGTGGTTTTCCCCCACTTTCTTCAATTTAAGTCTGAATTTGGCAAAAAGGAGCTCATGATCTGAGCCACAGTCAGCTCCCGGTCTTGTTTTTGCTGACTGTATAGAGCTTCTCCATCTTTGGCTGCAAAAAAATATAATCAATTTTATTTCGGTGTTGGCCATCTGGTGATGTCCATGTGTAGAGTCTTCTCTTGTGTTATTGGAAGAGAGTGTTTGCTATGATCAGTGCATTCTCTTGGCAAAACTCTATTAGCCTTTGCCCTGCTTCATTCTGTACTCCAAGGCCAAATTTGCCTGTTACTACAGGTGTTTCTTGAATTCCTACTTTTGCATTTCAGTCCCCTATAATGAAAAGGACATCTTTTCTGGGTGTTAGTTCTAGAAGGTCGTGTAGGTCTTCATAGAACCACTCAACTTAAGCTTCTTCAGTGTTACTCATCTGGGCATATACTTGGATTACCATGACATTGAATGGTTTGCCTTGGAAACAAAAAGAGATCATTCTGTCACTTTTGAGATTGCATCCAAGTACTGCATTTCAGACTCTTTTTGTTGACTATGATGGCCACTCCATTTCTTCTAATGGATTCTTACCACAATAGTAGATATAATGGTCATCTGAGTTAAATTCACCCCTTGCAGTCCATTTTAGTTCACTGATTCCTAAAATGTTGATGTTCACTCTTGCCATCTCCTGTCTGACCACTTCCAATTTGCCTTGATTCGTGGACCTGACATTTCAGGTTCCCTTGCAATGTTGCTCTTTACAGCATTGGACCTTGCTTCCGTCACCAGTCCCATTCACAACTGTGTGTTGTTTTTGCTTTGGCTCCACCTCTTCATTGTTTCTGTAGTTATTTCTCCACTGATCTCCAGTAGAATATTGGGTACCTACCAACCTGGGGAGTTCATCTTTAGTGTCCTATCTTTTTTCCTTTTCATACTGTTCCTGGGGTTCTCGAGGCAAGAATACTGAAGTGGTTTGCCATTCCCTTCTCCAGTGGACCACTTTTTGTCGGAACTCTCCGCCATGACCCATCCATCTTGGGTGGCCCTACATGGCATGGCTCATAGTTTCATTGAGTTTACAAGGCTGTGGTCTATGTGATTAGATTCTTTTCTCTGATGGCTTGCAGTAATTATCTTTTTTTTTTTTGGCCTGGCTACTGATTGTGAATCAAAAATTGTGGCCTAGACAGTAAAGACTCTGCCTTCCAATGCAGAAGAATCCAGGTTCAATCCCTGAGTTGGGAACATCCCTTGGAGAAGGAAATGGCAACCCACTCCATTATTCTTGCCTGGAGAATTCCAGTCAAAGACAGAGGAGCCCAGCAGGCTACCAACCACAGGGTTGCAAAGAGTCAGACATGACTAAATGACTAACACATGCACATTGATTGTGAAGATATCTTTTACTGCTGTAATTATGTAACTATTACTCACCTAATACCATTGTTGAAGAAGGAAATGGCAACCCACTCCAGTATTCTTGCCCAGAGAATCCTGTGGACAGAGGAGACTCTTGGGCTGCTGTCCATAGGGTTGCATAGAGTTGGACACAACTGAAGTGACTTAGCATGTATGAATGCAATACCATTGTATCATGACTGGTCAACAGAAAAATAATAGAAGTCTATTATCACCAAAATTAGGATCTAATTGAAAAACCTGTAATCATTTTTTAAAATCCAGATGCATACCAAAATTATCTTGAAATTTTTTGAAAAATACAAATGTTTAGGTATTGCTTTTCCCCCCCAGAGCTCCAGATGTTTCTAATGAGCAAACATGTTTAAAAACAACTGTACTATATGATGATCTTTTACTTTTATCTAGTTTGTTTCATTTTTTCTGTTTCATATTTAATGCTCCCATTTCATTTAGTTTATGTTTTCCAATTTCTTATCTCTTCTTTTTTCTTTTTTTGATGTTCTTTATCAATGTAGTAGAATAGCTTTTCTACACATATGTATAAATATGTAAATATATTTTAGGAAACTTATGAATTTTTGCCTAACTAAAAAGGATTATGACATTTTCATTCCACTTATTGGACTCAGTATGAATAGAATGCTAGATTTCTAACTTAAAAATAGATATGCCACAAGAAACAAGGTTTACTGTATAGCACAGGGAACTCTAGTCAATATCTTGTAATAACTTATGATGGAAAATAATTTCAAAAATAATATATGTATATTTGTATAACTGAACCACCTTGCTATGCACCTGAAACAATGTAAGTCAACTATCAGTTCAGTTCCGTTGCTCAGTTGTGTCCGACTCTTTGAGACTCCATGGACTGTAGCACATCAGGCCTCCCTGTCCATCACCAACTCTCACAGCTTCCTTAAACTCATGTCCACAGAGTCAGTGATGCCATCCAACTCATTTCATCCTCTGTCGTCCCCTTCTCATCCTGTCTTCAATCTTTCCCAGCATCAGGGTCTTTTCCAAGGAGTCAGTTCTTTGCATCAGGTGGACAAAGTATTGTAGCTTCAGTTTCAACATCAGTCCTTCCAATGAATATTTAGGACTGATTTCCTTTAGGATTGACTGGTTGCATCTCATTGCAGTCCAAGGGACTCTTGGGAGTCTTCTCCAGCACCAGAGTCCAAAAGCATTGATTCTTTGGTGCTCAGCTTTCTTTATGGTCC
>SJYV01019652.1:0-11184 GCA_006410875.1 Neotragus pygmaeus
TTTCACAAAAGGTGGAAAAACATTCTCCATAAGGCCCATTCTAGGACTTCGTCTCAGTCAAACATCTGGCCATGTAACATTAATTTAGCAGTTGGTGTTAGTCAATCCAGAAACATCCCTGAGGGCACATGTCCATCCTGTCCCGCTGCTCTGGAGCATTTATGCTTCCAGCACAATGAGAACTTAGATGCTTGTGTGGACCCCTTGGCACCTAAATTGTCTCCATAGTCTGAGCATTAATAACACTCTGACAGGTGCTGGGTAATAACCGGTTCAGGTGTTAATTTTAAGATGGGAAGCAATATGTGGCTGATGGGAAGGGACTGTGGTGCTTGAAAGCAAATACCACACATGATGTTTTACCATGGAAATCAGGAAGCCTGATGATACTGGATTTACATTTCACCAGCTCCTGCTGGCTGAGCCTGAGTTCCATTTTGAGTCCACTGAAGTATTGAGAGAGGTACTTGTGGGCACTTAGAGCCCTGCTGTCTAAAGTGTCACCAACTGTAACAATGACAACAGAAATAGTTTGGCTTGGGTTTATTTATCAAAGATTTAATTGGTAAAAAGCACACACACTCACACAATCACACAATCACCCAGAACTCCCAGACAGTGCCCTCTACTCTGGCTTCCCCACACCATCTCCTCATCTTTCTGAGTTTCTGTTTTTCATTCTGGATGAACTCTCAGCCCAGACCATGGAGCCAGGAGGACTGTATACGGGCTTGTCTTGTTCATGAATGATGGAAACCAGATCTGGTGACTCATAAGTGGATTTTTAAAGCATTTATTTGATCAACACAATTTGCCTCCTCTGTCATTTTATTTCAGGATCTGAGGGATGAAGATGGGTGTGGGAAGTGTCTGCTGTTGGGACAACCTCCCGTGGTTAAGACTGGTTCTTACCCGGGTTAGCTCATCTTTGTGTTGGCAAGAACCAGGCCCTTGCCTGCACCACCTCCCAATCACCTCCACACTGATGGGTGCTGAGAATCAAGTGTGTCTATTTCAAAATGGGGAAAAGTAGAAGGGGGTCAATTATTGATTAGATAAACAACTATTTAGGTGAAACAAGTAAATTTTTTCTTATCAAATATTGGTAAAGGAGACGAGGGAACAGGGAGGGTTGATAAGAGGAGAAAATGTTTGGGTGATACTATAATATCTGACAATTATGAAAGGCATTCATTTCTTGAGCATGAAGAATATTTTACTTATTTCTATGACCTGTCTAAATCTTCTCTAAATCACACTGTGATATAAATGAATACAGCCATATAATACAATGTCTCTCCTCACCTCACATCACCCATGATGGGGACACATTAGATTAGCTGTTATTAACTTTAGAGAAACGAAAAGACTAATTTGCTAAGGGGGGAACTCTAGGACTTAGTGGTAGAACTGTTACTCAGCAAGGGTACTTTAGGTCTGAACTTCCTTTTTCCCTTCCTGCTCTTGTACAGAAGATATAGATGAACCTTTAAAAACCCCAGTGAGGATGTACTAATTCCAGGATCTATTTCTGTAGAGCAAGCCGCCCCCTCACTTAGCTTCAGGGCTCAAACAATAGCTGCTTATTCTGCTCTTGTGACCCAGTGGGTTGACTGGGCACACCTGGGCAGTTCTGCTGAGGTCACACGCAACTGCAACCTTCCTCAGGGAGACTGTCTAGAGAACCCTCAGGTCTCTCGCTGTTCCCTCGAATCTTCCGAACTGACTGACTTCTGCAAACATGCGTGCAAGGGCTTACCCAGCCTGTCTGCACTGTGCTTTTTAATGTCTTTGGGTCCAAGCAAGTCCCAAGGCCAAGTCCAGAGACAGTTTGGGTGGGAGAGCTAAGTGTTGCACAAGTATGTGAACACTGGGAGGGGGTTTTCTTGGGGCCCACCGACTATACTGATGAGGGGGCAGGGGGCTCTGAGGCTGCCAGGGCTGGTGCGGCCCGTCGCTCCTGCCTGTCCTGGGTGAAGTGTGGTGGAGAATCCAGCTGGTCAGGCAGCCAGGACTTCTGCGGATAAAAGGTGTACTTGTCACTGACGTTGTTTTCTTTGGGGTCAGTTCAAATGGGCAACACAATGTGTTGCCTACAACTCTCACTAAATCTTCCTCCTCTGGGCGGAGAGCACCTGCCTTAAATGGGTGAAAATTTGCACCTGGCCAAGTGTGTGGAGTGCTGGATGACAATGAAGATGTTTCCACTCTTTCCCTGTGCCCCTTTCCAGCCAAAGGGACAGATTCCAGTTGCACTGGGACAAATGTAGAGCACAGGGAAATAAAGCACTTTTTAAAACCTGGTGTTAAGACTATCACCTTGATGGGACTTCCCTGGTGGTCCCATGGTTAAGAATCTGCCTTCCCATGCAGGGGACACGGGCTCCAGCCTTTGTTCAGGAAGATCCCACATGCCGTGAAGCAACTAAGCCTGGGTGCCACAACTACTGAGCCCACACTCTAGAGCTCACGTTCTGCAACATTAGAGGAGCTGCTGCAGTGAGAAGCCCGCACACCGCAACTTGAGAAAGCCCTTGTGCAGCAATGAAGAGCCAGCAAACCCTGAATAAACGAAGGAGTGAATAAAGCCAGACTATTGCCATGATGAGCGTGGTTTACTGTGGTGAAGTCTACACGGAACTGAGGCCACCCTGCACCCAGTACCAGGGGAGCAGAGCTGGGCTCAGAGGACCTGCTCCCGTCTCCCTCCCCCGAGCACCGTTATCAGTGGTCATGCCCGGGGTCCCATCTGGACAGAAATTGACTGTGAGCTTGGAGTCAGATTTGACTCTGATTTGACTTCTGTTGTTGTTCTCCTGCTGTGCCTTGTCCACACTTTTGAGACATTAGTTTGCTTATATCTTGCATGCAGTCTGCAATATGCCCCCATTTGGGACTTAAAGGAGAGTGAAGCCCTGGGGGAGGAGCCATGGCAAGGCCATTAGAGGACACAGAGTTAGGGGTCAGGGACGCCCAGTGTGACCAGGATTCCTGGGGCCTCACCTTGCCATTGCCGCTGACCCGCTCTAGATGTTTAACTTCTTTGAGCTTTAATTTCTTCAACTTGACAAGGAACTAAAGCTATGAACTCTCCACTGTCCCTTGTCTGTATAATTTTATTATAACCACACTTCTTTTCAGCCTTGATCTGTGTCAGCTTAGGAGTTGTCATCTTAACTAAAACCAATAAGAAATCATCAATTCTCATCAACCTCCACATGCAGAAAATGATGCCTTGAGACTATTGAGATTAGTAGGCTAGGGACTGCTCCCTGTGTCCTCTACACAGAGACATGGAGGGAAGAGGCAACTGTGCTTCTTATGAGCATGGCAAGCTGACTCTGGGGAAATATAAGCTTTTCCAGGAAGACAGAAAATCTCTCACTTTCTGATGCATGATCTGATCAGCAAGTGACTTTACGTTAATCAAAACTTGTGAACAGCTCAACCACAGAGGTATGGATAAAAGAAGATGGGTACATATATACAACGGGATACTACTCTACCATTAAAAGGAATGATAATGCCCTTTGAAGCAACATGAATGGACCTAGAGGTTATCATACTGAGTGAAATAAGTCAGACAGAAAAGGAGAAATATAACATCCCTTATATATGGAATCTAAAAGGAAATGATACAAATGAACTTATTTTCAACACAGAAACAGATTCACAAACTTAGAGAATGATACAGTTGCTAGGGAGGAAGGATGAGGGGAAGTATGTTAGGCAGTTTGGAATTGACGTGAACTTACTGCTATATTCAAAATGGACAACCAGCAAGGTCCTACTGTATGTAGCACAGGGAACTCTGCTTAATGTTATGGAGCAGTCTGGATGGGAGGGGAGTTTGGGGGAGAATGGATACATGTGTGTGTGTGACTGAGTCCCTTTGCTGTCCACCTGAAATTATCACGACATTGTTAGTCAGCTATGTGTGCTGCATGGAAAATTGCTCCAGTCCTGTCCGACTCTTTGTGACCCTGTGGACGATAGCCCAACAGGCTCCTCTGTCCATGGGATTCTCCAAGGAAGACTACTGGAGTGGGTTGCCATGCCCTCCTCCAGGGAGTCTTCTCAAGCCAGGCATTGAACCTGTGAGTCCTGTATTGCAGGAGGATTCTTTATCACTGTGCCACTGGGATAATCGGCTATACTACAATATAAAATAAAAAGTTTTAAAAAAATGAAGAGAAAAAAAACTTGTGAAAAGTTAAAGGAAAAAAGAAAAATATGGAAAAGGGAGAAGGGTACAATAGTACAAAATAGAGAAAATAATGAAGCAAATTAAAGTGAACTTATGCCATGAGGTTTGTTGGTTGTTTCAAGAAAAGAGTTTCTCAGGGACCTGACTGTGCCATCCGTGTGACACTGGAGGCAGAGCCTTTGCCCTTTAATAACTTAGTCTTCTGGATGTGGGAAGTCATGTAGAGAGGAATACGCTCCCTCTTTGATCTATTCTTGCTGAGATTTCCCAGGTTAATTAGTCTCTCTTAGGGAGATGGCGTTCTCTCTTACTGATCCAGTAACAATTAACTTTTAACAAACTAACCAAGACTTTTCAAGCACAAATATGCCATAGTTTAAGCAATATCATAATGTCCTTAATGGACAAAAATGGGTGAGTCCTCAAGCACTTATTAATTGGGGACCTTTATCCCCAAAGCACTGTGTTGAATGTAGATCTGCTAGGCCTCCAAGAGTTTGAGGATTTAATGGGTAATGAATGCTGGTGGTCATCCCGCACCATGGCCAAGCCTGCTCTGTCCCAGAGGGTAGGGGAAGAGTGACGGGAACTGAACGCCAAGGGAGAAGTTACCTTAGGAAAACTATTATTAACAACTGCCTATTTTAATACCTTTTGGATCATAAGTCAAAAATATTCTCTGTCCTCAACAAGTAGGACCTTGTTGTCTATCCATTTTATATATAATAGCTTAGATCCGTTAACCCCAAGCTACCACTCCATCCCTCCTCTAATCCCCTTCCTTTGCAATCTCCTTTGATAAACCATAATGGAAAAGAATATAGAAAAAAGAATGTGTATGATTATATATATATATATATAACTAAGTCTCTCACATATTGGTGTACAGCTGATTAACAATGTTGTGATAATTTCAGATGAACAGCAAAGGGATTCAGCCGTACATATACATGTATCCATTCTCCCTCAAACTTCCCTCCCATCCAGTCTGCCCCAAAACATTAAGCAGAGTTCCCTGTGCTATACCTAGGACCTATACAGTCCTATACAGTAGGACCTTGTTGATTTTTCATTTAAAATACTGTAGCAAAGTGATTTGGTTCTAGATATATCACTGCATGGTTGACAACATTATGTCAACCATGCTTCAGTTAAAAAAATAAATTAAAAATATTCTCATTGTAAGAATATTGGAAAAACTAGAAAACTAGAAAGGAGAAGATCAGCCACAGCCCCATCCCCCCTTTGACCCTTTGTTCCAGTCCTTTCTCTGGTGCACTGAGCTTCCTCTTCGCTGTCCGTTCTTGTTCCCAGTGTGTCATCACGTGTGTCTGTCTGTGAACTGATGAGGTTAAACTCCCTTTCTACATTGACGGGAGGTGGGGAACCTCAAGGCCTCTGCCTTGGACAGCTCACTTCGGCTGAGACATGTTTTGACTTTTGTCTTGTGAATGTTCTTTAATCTTTCACAATGGTTTGTTCCAAGTGAGGCACACAGCGCTCCCACTCCCTACCCCAGTTTCCTCCCTATGTGAACATCATGCTGACCGTCCTGGAGCCCAGGGAGCTTAAGCTCCCTTCACCTAAGCTCCATCCCCTGATAGGAGGGCTTCTCCCCACTCGTCTGAACACCTACCTCCTTATTGGTGACAGATATTTATTGTATGGTGCAACTGGCCAGCATCTGATGTTTTAGCTCCATTCTTAAGCAGCGTGAAAAGGAAGTTGAAGTCCAGGCTGGCTGTACAGACTTTGAAGAGCCCATGTTGTCCTGTGGATGGGTAGCCTTTCTAGGGGCTCCTTTCCAGGCTCAGCTCTCTCTGGGTATCCATCACCATAAGTGTGAGAGGGTACCCACAAAGGCACAGGGATGCAAATTTGGGAAGAGCTGTTGTTATCTTCCCTTCCCCACCCCAAGGTTCTGTAACCCTTTAGGGTGCAGCCATGCAGAGAATGGAACACAGTCTCAATTCCATGTGGAACTGGCATGATATTCAGGAAGTACATATTTTTTAAGAGCCAAAAAACTTTGTGACTGCTGTGTTGCCTGACTGCCCAGTGTGAGAAGCAGTCAGTGCTCCAGTCCAGGAGAACTTGACCACAGGATGCAGAATGTCCTGTAATGGCTGAGGATTGGCAGCTGAGTCAGCACCTGGTGGCAGGAGGCCCAGTCTTCGCACCACAGTTGGCCAGACAGCTGTGGGCAGCACAGAGGTCAGCAGAGAGCATCTCTGTTGGTCAGTCAACTTGGGGGATGATTTAGGCCCACACTGTTCTACAGAAACATTGAAGAGGGATGTTACTATTGGGAGGTGGGTGATTCTGCAAGTTCACAAGATCAAAAGGCTATGCAACAATGTGATGACCACAGAGAGCACATGTGTTGCAGCCCATGGCGCTCCTGCTAGGGTTGTGAGGGTCCCTGAAGTGACTGGTTCAAGTCTGTGACTCGGTCAATGCACAACAGAGATTACTCTCTTTTAAATTAGTTTCTGGAAGGTGGTGAGGGAGGTAAATTAGGAGTTTGGGATTAAAGATACATGCTCCTATGTATAAGTTATGTAATCAACAAGTACCTCTTGTATAGCACAGGGAACTCTTCTAAATATTCTATAACAACTTATATGGGAAAGGAATCCCCCACCCCCCCAAAAAAGATACTTATATATGTATAACTGAATCACTTTGTTGTACACCTGAAACTAACACAACATTGTAAATCAACTAAAATTCAATGTAAATTAAAAATCTTTTAAGCAAGCAAAAAACCAGATTGCTTTGGGTTTAACTGTGAAGGAGAAGGTCTTGTTCTCACTGTTCTGAGACTTGGTTGAGGGTCTGAAGAGCCACAGTGCAGGGGCCTAAGAGGTCAGACGGAGCTCTGAAGTCTAGGGCTCTGCATTCTGTGCCTGCAGAACTATGAGCACTACCTTTCTATGCTTGTTTCTCCCCCCCCCCCAAAAAAAATTCCTCCTTCCAAGGATAGCTTTGAGAGTAAACCAAATTAAAAAGACCAGTAAGGAGTTCTAGAGAAGAAAACCTCTTGTGCTCACTGATGTTTGACATGGTTACCAGGCTTCCAATCTTCTGAAAACTCACCAGATAGTGGGAATTTGGTGGCCCAGTGCTGACTGGGGACGGTCCTGGGTTTGGTTCGACTCATTTTAGGGTTCTAGCCAGGCATGGAAGTGATCGCCAGGAGAAGTACAGCAGGAGCATTGGTGGAGACTTGCCCTGATCCTCAGGACGCCAGATCTTAAAGGGGGTCCTTGTGATGTTGGTTGCCCTTCCCTCTCTCTGTGTGTTAGCTCAGGTTCTCCAGGCAGCAGATCATGACCTGGGGTTGGAGGTGTGGGTGATTTACTCAGGGAGTGAGGAGGGAGAAGAGAATGGACCACATTTTGAAATAAAGCCAATTATACAGAGTGAAGTAAGCCAGAAAGAAAAACACCAATATAGTATATTAATGCAAATATATAGAATTTAGAAAGATGGTAATGATAATCCTGTATGTGAGACAGCAAAAGCGACAAAGATATATAGGAAAGTCTTTTGGACTCTGTGGGAGAGGGAGAGGGTGGGATGATTTGGGATAATGGCATTGAAACATGTATAATATCATATAAGAAATGAATTGCCAGTCTAGGTTTGATGCAGGGAGCAGGATGCTTGGGGCTGGTGCACTGGGATGACCCAGAGGGATGGTGTTGTGGGGGAGGTGTGAGGGGGGTTCGGGATTGGGAACATGGTAGATTCATGTTGACGTGTGGCAAAACCAATACAATATTGTAAAGTAAAAAAAAAATAATAATAATAATTGAAAAATAAAACTGGCAAATTAATTATCCCTGTAGAATGAACAGTTAGAAATAAGTCAGAAATAAGAATTAGAGGTGAGAGGATTTCCTGATACTTCAGAGGTAAAAAATCCATCTGCTTGCCAATGGAAGAGACATGGGTTTGAGCCTTGGTCTGGGAAGATCCCACATGCCACCAAACAACTAAGCCCAGGAGCCACAACTACTGAGTCTGTGCTCTAGAGCCCCGGAACCACAGCTATCAGGCCCACGCACTCTACTACTGAAGCCTGTGTACTCTAAAGCCTGTGCTCTACAGCCAGAGAAGCCTGCACGTGGTAAGGAAGAGCAGCGCCTGCTCACTGCAACTAGAGAAAAGTCTGTGCACCAAAAACACCCAGCGCAGCTAAAAATTAGTTTTAAAAGTTTTTTTTAAATAAAAAAGAATTAGAGCCCAAACTAAACAATATTGGGTGACAAACATTGGCTTCCCTAGAAGCCTTATTTAATTTGAATCTGCTGATACGCTCAGTGCCTTTTATGCAGTCTGTTGGGGCGGTTTCCACGGGTGATGAAGATGGAAACATGGGACTCCCGTGGGTCATCGGGACAACTGCTTCCATCTCAGGCCTTGGTGGACCAGCCCCATTCTGCTTCTGAGGTGTTGTCATACTTGGGCTTTCAGAAAGTGGTAAGAAATTTATCTTCTGCTTTGAACCTGATAACATTCCAGGGAGTGTCTTCAGAACTCCATTTCACTAACCTAGACCAGGGGCTTCCCAGGTGGCACAGTAGTAAAGAGTCTGCCTGCAGTGCAGGAGACCCAGGTTCGACCCCTGGGTCTGGAAGATTTCCTGGACTAGGAAATGGCAACTTGCTCTAGTACTCTTGCCTGGAAAACTCCCTGGATACAGGAGCCTATTCCAAGGCTACAGTCCATGGAATTGCAGAGTCGGACACCATTGAGTGCCTAAGCAGGCACACACAACTTAGACCAGGCCTTTCTGATGCCCAACTGTCCTTATTGAGCCAGGACCTGGAAGGACTGGCCCTTTTTTCATCTGTTTGATGAAAATGAAGCTCACTGAAGTTCATCTGAAGCCTGCTGACAGGTAATGGAGAGGAAACCTCTGTCACCTGATGTTTACGGTGAAATTGTGATGGCCCCTCAGAGAGCAATTGGTGACTATAAACAGGTGAACCCCTTCCCCCTGTTTCACACAGCCCTCTCTCCTGTTCCTACATGTTTAACACTGAAAACAGACACGAGGATTCCTATGCCGAGGAGTCAAGTGAGGGAGAAATGGTTGCTTTACTCTTGGGAAGGTGGGGTATCTGTTCAAACAGCCCTTCTGGGGGAGGAAAGGTGTCAACCTGCACCAGACAAGGTGAGGCTGTGGTTGGGGCTGGGACAGTTGAACTTGATGGTGATTCAAGAGATGACCGCTAAACAAGGCCTGCCATGCAATAGTTGGGACATACTTACACTAAAAAATTATTTGTTGTCTGTATGAAATTAAAAGAAAAATTCTGCAGTTTGTGGGATCTGAGTTCCCTAAACAGGGAGTGAATCCATGCCCTTGGCAGCTGGAGCATGGAGTCCTAACCATGAGACCATCAGGGAATTCCCTAGAGTTCAAAGCTTTTTGACTTTGTATTTTAATGTGAATATTATCTGTATTTATGTATTTTAAAATCCTGTGTTTTATCTGGTAGCCTTACTCTAACCATAGTCTGTGAAACTGAAGCACAGGCCCAGTGTCAGCCCAGAGGGGTCTACAGAAAGGTGGTTTGGCAGTGGGGTCAGTTAGAGATTACAGATCAAAGCAAGAGCTTTTGAGTTGTTGGAATCGATAGAAGTTATTGGCTGATGGAAACATAACAAGTGCAAGGTCACAGCATCTGATGAAGGTGAACCAGTCACTACCGAGGGAAATCAAAGGGGCAGGTACTATCCACATGCCTGTGCCAAGGAAGCGGAGGCTCCCAGAGCACAGGAGATCATCCCCAGGAAGCACAAGAGATGACACTAGGACTTGAGTCACGGGAGTCTGCCTCCCCAGGCTACACCCGGCAGATCTTGGTACTCTGATTAGAGAGCTTTGCTCTGTCATTTATTTATAAAAATAGATGCTTAGAAACTTAAGGATACCTGAAGACAATTCTTCTCTGAGTGGGTTAGGGTTGGGTTAATGGAGCGAGAAATCAAACTGATCAGATCTTCTTTCAGTTCAGTTCACTTCAGTCAGTTCAGTCATTCAGTCATGTCCGACTCTTTGCGTCCCCATGAATTGCAGCACGCCAGCCTTCCCTGTCCATCACCAACTCCCAGAGTTCACTCAGACTCACATCCATTGCGTCAGTGATGCCATCCAGACATCTCATCCTCTGTAGTCCCCTTCTCCTCCTGCCCCCAATCCCTCCCAGCATCAGAGTCTTTTCCAATGAGTCAACACTTTGCATGAGAGGGCCAAAGTACTGGAGTTTCAACTTTAGCATCATTACTTCCAAAGAATATCCAGGACCGATCTCCTTTAGAATTGACTGGTTGGATCTCCTTGCAGTCCAAGGGACTCTCAAGAGTCTTCTCCAACACCACAGTTCAAAAGCATCATTTCTTTGGTGCTCAGCTTTCTTCACAGTCCAACTCTCACATCCATACATGAACACTGGAAAAACCAAAGCCTTGACTAGATGGACCTTTGTTGGCAAAGTAATGTCTCTGCTTTTCAATATGTTATCTAGGTTGGTCATGACTTTCATTCCAAGGAGTAAGTGTCTTTTAATTTCATGGCTGCAATCACCATCTGCAGTGATTTTGGAGCCCCCCAAAATAAAGTCTGACACTGTTTCTACTGTTTACCCCTCTATTTCCCGTGAAACAATGGGACCAGATGCCATGATCTTAGTTTTCTGAAAGTTGAGTTTTAAGCCAACGTTTTCACTCTCCTCTTTCACTTTCATCAAGAGGCTTTTTAGTTCCTCTTCACTTTCTGCCATAAGGGTGGTGTCATCTGCATATCTGAGGTTATTGAGATTTCTCCTGGCAATCTTGATTCCAGCTTGTGTTTCTTCCACTCCAGTGTTTCTCATGATGTACTCTGCATATAAGTTAAATAAGCAGGGTGACAACATACAGCCTTGATGTACTGCTTTTCCTATTTGGAACGAGTCTGTTGT
>SJYV01019652.1:11323-24618 GCA_006410875.1 Neotragus pygmaeus
AGCCTTGACTAGATGGACCTTAGTCGGCAAAGTAATGTCTTTGCTTTCAAATATGCTACCTAGGTTGGTCATAACTTTTCTTCCAAGGAGTAAGTGTCTTTTAATTTCCTGGCTGCAGTCACCATCTGCAGTGATTTTGGAGCCCAAAAAAATAAAGTCTGACACTGTTTCCACTTCCACTGTTTCCCCATCTACTTCCCATGAAGTGATGGGACTAGATGCCATGATCTTCGTTTTCTGAATGCTGAGCTTTAAGCCAACTTTTTCACTCTCCTCTTTCACTTTCATCAAGAGGCTTTTTAGTTCCTCTTCACTTTCTGCCATAAGGGTGGTGTCATCTGCATATCTGAGGTTATTGAGATTTCTCCTGGCAATCTTGATTCCAGCCTGTGTTTCTTCCACTCCAGCGTTTCTCATGACGTACTCTGCATATAGGTTAAATAAGCAGGGTGACAATATACAGCCTTGACTTACTCCTTTTCCTATTTGGAACCAGTCTGTTGTTCCATGTCCAGTTCTAACTGTTGCTTCCTGGCCTGCATACAGATTTCTCAAGAGGCAGGTGAGGTGGTCTGGTATTCCCATCTCTTTCAGAATTTTCCACATTACAAGATATCAAACATAATTCCCTATGCTATACAATAAAGTAATTCTTATTTGCTTACCTATTTCATACATGCTAAGTCGCTTCAGTCATGTCCGACTCTTTGTGAACCCATGGACTGTAGCTTACCAGGCATCTTTGTCCATGGGATTCTCCAGGTAAGAATACTGTAGCGAGTTTGCCATTCCCTACCCCAGGGGATTTTTCTGACCTAGGACCCAGGGATCAAACCTGGATCTCCTGCATTGCAGGCAGATTCTTAACCGCCGTCTGAGCCACTTTGGGAATCACATTTTATGTATAGCAGTGTGTTCATCTTATACTCCTACTTTATCTCTCTCCTTCCCTCAAGTTTGCTTTCGGTATCTGTGAGGCTGCTTCCGTTTTGTAAGTAAATTCATTTGTCTTTATTTAGATTCTACGAAAGTGATTGAATACTAGTCTTTCTGTCTTACTTTATATGGTAATCTTGGGTCCATCTAGGCTGCTGGAAAAGGCAGTACTTCATGTTTTATGGTTGATTAATCTTTCACTGTACATATGTACCATCTTTATCCATTCATCTGTCAATGGACACTTTAGGTTGCTTCCATGTCTTGGCTATTATAAATAGTGCTGCTATGAACATTGGGGAGCGTGTACCTTTTCAAATTGGAATTTTCACCTTTTCTGGATATAAGTCCAGGAGTGGGATTACTAGATCATACGGCAGGCAACTATTATTTTTAGTTTTTTAAGGAACTTCCAAAATGGCAACCCACTCCAGTGTTCTTGCCTGGAGAATCCCAGGGATGGAAGAGCCTGGTGGGCAGCCGTCTATGGGGTCGCACAGAGTCGGACACAGCTGACGTGACTTAGCAGCAGCAGCATGCTGTTCTCATAGTTGCTGAACCAATTTACATTTTCACCAAGGCAGTAGGAGGGTCCCCGTTTCTCTGTGTCCTCTCCAGCATTTATTAGTTGTAGACCTTTTGATAATGGTCATTCTGACTGGTGTGAAGTGATATCTCACTGCAGTTTTTATTTTCATTTCTTTAATAATTCGCAACGTTGAGCATCTTTTCATGTTCCTGTTGGCCATCTATATGTCTTTTTTGAAGAGATGTCTATTTAGGTCTTCTGCCCATTTTTGATGCCCCAAAATGAATCACTAACCTGAATAGAAGAACTAACTAAATTCATAGAAAAAACATGTGTCAGTTATCATGATCTTGAATTTGGCAATGGATTCTTGCATATGACCTAAAGGCACAAATAACAAAAGAAAAAAATAGCTAAACTGGACTTCATCAAAAATTTAAAAATTTGTGCATCAAAGGATACTATCAAAAAAATAAAGACAAACTCTACCTGTGGTGGATTCATGTTGATGTATGGCAAAACCAATACAATATTGTAAAGTAAACAAACAAACAAACAAAATAACTATAGAACAGGAGAAAGCACATGCAAATCACTTACAAGCATTTAGTATCTAGAATATATAAAGAATTGAAAGTCAACAATGACAGAAAATAGACAAACAAAAGGGAACAATCCAATTTTAAGAATAAGCAAGGGACTTGACTAGACATTTCTCCAAACAAAATATATAAATGCCCAAAAAGCACTGAAAAGATACTTACTTATTAGTCACTGGGCAAATGTAAATGGAGATGCTGCTCCACACCTACTACAATGGTTATAATTTTTCCAAAAAAGTAAGAAAGAAAACAGCAAGTGTGGGCAGGATGTAGAGATGTTGGAACCCTTGTGCATTACTTGTGCTCCGTTGCTCAGCTGTGTCTGGCTCTTTGTAACTCCATGGACTGTAGCCGGCTAGACTTCCAGAATTCTCTGTCCATGGGATTTCCCGGGCAAGAATACTGGAGTGGGTTGCCACGTCCTAATCCAGGGGATCTTCCTGACCCAGTGATTGAAACTGTGTCTTTTTCGTCTCCTGCATTGGCAGGCGGATTCTTTAACACTAGAGCCACCTGGAAAACCCATACATTACTTGAGAGGAATGTAAAATGGTACAGCCACAGAAAACAGTTCGGTAGTTCCTCAAAATAGCAAACATGAAATTACTATCGGACCCAGCAATTTCGCTCCTAGGTATATATCCAAAAGAACTGAAAAGAGGGACTCAAACAGATACTTGTGTGCCAGTATTCACTGCAACCTAATAGCTAAAAGATGAAAACAATCCAAGTGTCCATCAACAGATGGATGAATTTTGAAATGTGGCATATCCATACAATAGAATATTCTTTAGCCATAAAATAAAGGAGGTTATGACAAAATGTTCAACATGGATGAATCTTGAAAACATGCTGAGTGAAATAAGCCAAACACAAAAGGGCAAATATTATCAAATATTAATATATGATCCAACTTTTGTGAAATACCTAGAATGGGTAAATTTGTAGAGACAAAAAGTAGATAAAAAGAGAGGGGGAAGGTGGAAAGAGGAATTATTGCTTGACGAGTACAAGGTTTCTGTTTGGGATGATGAAAAAAGCTTTGGAAAAAGATAGTGGTTATGGTAGCTATGGTATAATAAATGCTTGGTCTTTGTCTCTGTTCTGGTCACAAAGCAGATAAAACCCTTGTACTCTCCTGAGTGATAGGAAAGCCTTTTGTTTTTCATAAAAAGCCCCTTTCGAGCACACCTGAGTTTATGCTAATTGACTTAGGGTGGGGTTCCTAGATGTTTCAGGATGCAAACTGGTCCCCAGAAAGACTGAGTTAAGACCAGAGGATTGGAACTTTCAACCTCCACTTCTCACTCTTCCTCCTGTATCTCTGGGCAGGGAAGAGTAGCTGGAGACTGAGCTTTATTAAAACTCTTGAATGAAGAGATTCCGAGAACTTGTATGTCCGTGAGTACATTGAAGAAAGGATGGCTGTACGACAATATGAATGTAATTAAATCCACTGAATGGTACACTTCAGAAAGTTTAAATGCAAATTTTATGTTACATGTATTTTACCATAATAAAAAAAAGCAAAGAGTTTTAAAAGTACTAAAGATTAGAGAGTTTGGAGAGCTTGTAAATCAGTAACTGGTAGAGATTGGATTTGAACCCAGATCCATCTGAATTCTGGATCTTTATGTTCTTAGATACATAGCAATTGGATTAAACTGTGTACTGCCATCTTTCACTTAGGATTTTTGAGCTATTAGTAATAAAAGAAAGGTGGTCTTTACAGACCATCAGCCTCAGGGGATGGGCAGGTTTGAAGAAAGAGTGGGTGCCAGGTGATCAGCTAGAAGGCTAGTGTGATACAGTGGAGAGAGAGCTAGGGTCTGGACCAGGGATGTGGTTATGAGAGTGGAGAGGAAATAAAGCTGAAGGGAAGAAATGACGATACATACTTGATGATGCCTGGAAAGAGACAATGAAGGATCCACAAAGTCAACCTTGGGAAGAGGAGCGTGGTGGGCAGCTGCTGGCAGAAATAAGATATTTGAAGAAGGCCCCTCATTTTCAATATGGTCCGGAATGTGTTCTCATCTCCCAGGCACACGAACCCTGGAGTCCCCAACAAAATTGAGCTTGTTAATGTGGGTAATAGGGGACTAACTGCTGGGAACACAGACCCCTCTATGATCTCTCCCCCTTCCATGGAGGCAGGATTAAGTTAACATGTACACAATGGGGACCTACAAAGAAGAGAAGACAAACGTAAGATACAAAGGATATATTTTGTCCATCTTCTACCCAAGCTAATCCAGTGATAATTAACACCTAGCTTTATTGTTTTATCTCTTTAAATACGAAGGTCAAAGTTCTACCTGCCATTCAGCTAGATGGCCAGGTTTTGTTGTTGCTTTTACACATGAACAACATGCTCGCCTGTGTGCTCAGTTTCTTGTGTCCAACTCCTTGCAACTCTATGGACGGTAGCCCGTCAGGCTTCTTTGTCCATGGAATTCCCAGGCAAGAATGCTGGAGTGGGTTGCCATGCTCTCCTCTAGGGGATGTTCCCGACCCAAGGATCAAGCCCACATCTCCTGCATTGCAGGCAGATTCTTTACCCAGTGAGCCACCTGGGAAGTCCGTGGACAACAACATAAATATACCTAAATGCCCATCAGGATATGTGATTAGCAATGGAGAAAGAAGCAATGCAAAGCCAGGCCAAAGAGGGGCTGTGGCAGGAATGGAGTGAAAGGAGGGATGTGGGGGAATGTTAAATTCCCTCCTCTCCTTTCCACCTGCGCCTCTGTTCTCCAGCTTTGCGTGCTCCTCTGCACATCTACGGCTAGAAGAAAAGCCCATCTTCTTCCATAACTGCTGCAGCTGATGTTGTTGACAAATCATCTTTTGCAGCCCTTGGAGACCCGGCAGAGCTATCTAGAGACCCAAAGACTACTGATACTTATGCTATAGTGCTCCGTTCTCATATTCTCCCTCAAGAGACCTAAGTGATAGAGTTTTAGAGAACATGCCAGATATTTATATTCTAACAAGCCAAAGAGGAAAACAAAAACAAAAACAAAACTCAAAGCAGATCTATTAATTCAAGGAGAATTTTACATATTTATGCGCTCGATTGCCATCTCTTAGGACTCTCCAGGCTTTTCACAGGAAGGAATATATTGAAGCTGAAAGAAACTACTCCTAAAAATACAGCACAGAAGAGGTTTCTGATCAATTCATTGTGTTTTTATGTAGCAAAATGACAACAGACATGCAAATAGATAGACGATTGGTCTATCACATAGAGTGTGGGTTACAAAAACGAATCAGAGTTTAAATGTGAATAACACTTAGGAAAGCAGCTAGAAATGTGATGATTGTATTTGATCTCACAGACCTGAAGCACCTTGAGAACAGTGACTGCATCAATTACATTCACTGCTGGGGCTCATGTGAACACAGAGTGGGGCTCAATGTGTATTCACTGAATAGAGAGATGGTGGTAGCACTAGTTGATCTGAGTGATGTCATATATAGTCTTTCTAATTGTATTGTGGGTAAAGATGCTCTCCATGGTGACACCAGAGTAACATAGAAGGATTTCAGCACATTGGCTTCCCTGGTAGCTCTCAGCTGGTAAAGAATCTGCCTGCAATGCAGGAGACCCTGGTTCGATTCCTGCCTCAGGAATTCCTGACTCATAGACTGGAGAAAGGATAGGCCACCCACTCCAGTATTCTTGCCTGGAGAGTCCCCACGGACAGAGGAGCTTTGTGGCCACGGGGTCACAAAGAGTCAGACACGACTGAGTGACTAAGCAATTAACGCACTGATGAAGAAAAATGCTGCTTTGGCACAGAGTATTGCATCTATGAATTTAAATCTAAAGTGAACTTGTAGACATTTTGAGGTTGCTTCTTAAGTTTGAGGTTGAGGTCAGTTAGCTGCTCATTTAACTGGGAGTGGAAAGAAATTGGAACTTAGAACTCTCAGCTATTTCCCAAGGCGGCCACCTCTGCCACTTCCTCCTCCTCCACTTTTGGGGGGAATCTGTTTTCTTGTACCTACTCAATCTAACCTGCAGGAGGATGCCAAGACCCTTAGGTCTCTTGGCCTAGATGTGGCTAGATCTCTTCTATTCTTGGTTTGCGTGAAGGAATAGTTCAAAGCTACCCTCACATACTCCATTTCAGAACATGTATCCTGCATTCATCCCCTATCTGTGATCACAGGTCGCTCCCCTATATGGCTCTGTCACCCGAGAGGTGCATCTTAAACCATCATGTGTATAGGTGTCTCTGGGGAACATATTAAAAATGCAGATTCTCACTCAGGGAGCTTGGAGTGGAGCCTCCAGGTGAGGCTGATGCTGCTGGTCCATGGCCCACATGTACAGTAACAGACTTGATTGTACGTAACTCATTGCTTGTATCTCTACAAGATGTGCGTGCATGCTATGTTGCTTCAGTCGTGTTTGACTCTACGACCCCAAGGACTGTAGCCCGTCAGGCTCCCCTGACCATAGGATCCTCCAGGCAAGAATACTGGACTAGGTTGCCATGCCCTACTCCAGTGGACCTTTCCGACTCAGGGATCGAAGCCATGTCTCAGTCTCCTGCATTGGCAGGTGGGTGCTTTACCACTAGCACCACCTGGGAGGTCCTCAGGTGTATATATACAAGATGCATAAAATGTTAAATTAAACTACTTGGTCTTTTAGCCTGAAACAGTTTTGAGTCATTGACTCTGAACTTCTGATGGAATTCTTGGTTCCTTCCAGAATTTTCTTCCAAGTCTTAGCTCCGGAGGTGGGCCTCCAAACTACCCTCCTTGCCCTGGACTACTCTGCAGCTCCTTCTCCTGGAGTGATGACAAAGACTGCTATTCTCCAACATGCAAAGAATTCTTCCTATCTAACTCCACAANGGGGTGGGGTGGGGGTGGAGCTGTGTTTAGGAAATTTAGAGCACTTCTAAGCAATACCTCCTCCATTTGGGCAGGTTTTCCCTGGCCTTCTCAGGGCTCAGGGTGTATCAACAGCTGGCCCAGTGTAGGGAAGAAAGCTAAAGGCTTGTGTCTGGAGGACCAAGTCAGAGCATCTGCACTAGGTCACCTTGAGGCGCATGCTTCCAGGTGTAGTCCTCTTCTAACCTCCACTCCAACAGCACCAACCACTTGAAGGGCCTCGCATGTCTCTACCCTTGAATAAACAAAGCAGAAGACAGAACCAGCACAAGCATCCTGATTCCTTTGGTGCCACCCAGGAGACTCTGGTTAACAGATGACCTCAGCTTTCTGCAAAATGAGAAGTGATCAGATGGTTTCCAAAGCCAAACTGCACTCTGACCTTCCTCAAGTTTAGGATCTCCAAAGAGCTGCCACCTCAGAGAGGCAAAGGCAGTGATGAAACAAGTTAGGGGCTGGAACAGGAAAGATCTGGAATGGCAGAGAGCATCCCAGAGCAACTGGAAGCCCAGCTGCAGCCAACAGAGAACTTCAGCAGCCTCTCCACTCCCAGCCAGGAGTCTAGCATTTCCAGACTGCCCTCACACTCCTTTCTCCTGCTTCGCAGACAAACTGCTATGCCCAGGGCAATTCGATAAAGTCAAGTATCCTTCCACATATGGTTATGGAGTTATAATACTATCAAGCCCTTAAGTATGACTGTCACTCTGCTAAATGTCTCCCTTGCAATATCTTACTTTAATAACAGACTGTTGCTTATCTTTTTTTTTTTTTTACTCTCCTGGATTTTTTCCTTATTTATTCTGCTTTAAACAGGTGGGAGGACTAGCTCTGCCAGTTTTTAATTCTGACCCTGGGCAATTCCCTTCATCTCCATGACCCTATAGAGAAGGAATTTCTCCATAAAAGGGGGCCAATTACCACCTACCTCAAGTGCACTGTGAGATAAGAATAAAGAAGTGTTTCGTAAAGTTTTAAGGTCTAACCAAAGGCAGTACCACCTGTTCCAACCAAGGACTTGATAAGTAAGACTACACCCCAGGAGTAATCAAGGATGGTGGCTTAGAATCCTCAGCTCTGGCAGTCCACCTTGAACAGTGTCTCACCTCAGCTCCTCAGAACTCCCAGAGGAGTACAAACCTGCCAACTCCTGGTACCTGAAGCAGACCCCTCCCAGCCTTTGGAGGCCTGGCTCAGGGCTGCTGGGTGCTACAGTAACGGGACAGGAAGACTGGATATCCTGAATCCACCTAGCCTTCAAAACCCCAATCATCAGAAATCTGACCACCTTTATCTGAAGTCCAACCCAGAGGCTGCTCCTCATCCCAGCCCTCCTATGAAGAGGCAGAAGCAGGCTAGTGACATGCCTAGAATGCAGCCCCATTTTACAGGCTGAAAATCTGAGGCAAAGATTTGGATTTCGGGGAAGAAAAGAAAAAAATGAACCCAGGCTCCTACACACCTCACACCTGCTAAGAAATGAGGTTCTTGCCACAAAAGTGGTCTCATGGGAAACTGGCCCTGCACTAGGGCAACAGCACTGCTCGACAAACTAACCAATTATTTAGAGATTTCTAAGTCTTGACCTCACCCAGGCCAATCCATACATGTTCCCTTCTGCATTCACTCTGGCCCTGCTGGTTTCTGTCCCATTGCTGGTCAGCCTCCACTGGGGATGTGCTGTGGGCTTCGTGGGCATCCCAGGACAAATCCAAGTGGAGGGCTCTGCCCACCTCTTGCTGGTTTCCTTTGTGCTCTGGCTAGTTGTAAACCCAAGCAGTAAGCTGTTGGAAGTCAGCTGAGTGTGACGGAAAGAGCACTGAACTGGGCACTGGAGTGCTGGGTTTTAAACGCTGCACCCTGTACAACAGCCTTGTCAGTAGCTTCCCCTGTGTGGGCCTGCTTCCCTCAGCAGAAGAGTGGTGTGCGTGCGCTCACACAAAGGGTACAGATCAACTCGAGGTGCCTGCAGGGGCAGTGGAAGAGCAGGGGCTCCAGCAGAGAACCAGAGCATGTGCATCTGCACTGGCAGTAAAGAAGTACTGGCCAGCTCCTTGACCTTCCTCACCAGAAAGACGTGACCCTCCCTACCAAGGCTGCTTTGAGGGTCCTAAGTGCCTTTGAAAGCCTCTGTTTCTAAGTTGGGGAAAAATCTTGGCTCACAAAATATTATAGCCCTATTTTTTTTTAAAGGTGTGTGCATCTATAATACATACAAGATACACATGTGTGTGACTCAAGAAGAAAAAAATCTAGAAATATGCTGTCAGATATAGTAGTCACTAGCCACATGTGGACACTGAATACACGTAGCCAGTCTGAACTGAGAAGTAACCACATTAAGTAAAAGTATAAAAGACATACCAGATTTCAAAGACAATATAAAGAATTTTTATACTGATTATATGCTAAAATGAAAATATTGTGATTATCTTGGCTGGGTTTTTCACGTCTCTTTCTTTTTAAAAATATGGTTACTAGAAAGTTTTGTTATATATACGGCTTGCACTGTATTTCTATTAGGCAGCAACTGATCTAAAAAGGTATAGTTGCTTAGTAGTATTTATGGCGGTTGGTGGAACAGATTATGAAGGGATTTATTTTCACTGAAACACATTTGGACATCTTCCTACAATGAACTGGTGCTGCTTGAATAAGCTGAAAAGATTTCCCCTCGACTCAACACATAATAGTATTTCGCATCCCTTTTGATAACCCAGAGCCTGAGAGCTTCCCAATGCCCGCAGAGAGTGGTCCCCACCCCTCCCACTGGCTGGGAGGCCATGCCCGAGAAACCACAAGGTCAGCAGGGCTCTTTCCAGCAAGCTGCACGTGGCCTGACAGAGCTGAAGAGGAACATCTCTTGAGGGAAGAGGGGCCAGGGCTCCCCAGTAGAATCAGAAGTTCCAGGGCCTGGTTCATACCCACTGATGGTGGCCACGGTGGGCAGAGCTGGGACCTCCAGGCTGGCCACCAAAGCCCGCAGAGATTCCTGCTCTCTGAAGATCTGTGTGGGTCCTCTCTCTCCCAGAAAGTTTTCTTCAGGTGAAGAATGTATACTTCTGTGGTCCAGGAGAATGCAAACCCAGATGGTAAGTAAGGCAGAAGTCTGGATTCAGTCTGCCATGGGCTGGAATCCCAGCTACTAACAAACTACTATGCAGCCTTGAGCAAATTACTGAACCCCTCTGAACCACGGTTTTCTAGCCTGTAAAACAGGATCAGGACTGTAGGAAGATCCAGGGGAATGTGAATATTAACCAAGATAATGAACAAGATGTGTGTGACACCTTTATTCATCACAAGATAAGTGGAAGCTCTGGACAATCTGGCCTGGTTCCCTGGGGCATGTGTCTTCAACAAGGCAAGCTACCCCTGAAGTAGGTTTGAGGACCCCCAGCTAAGCCCAGGGCAAGATAAAGGCACATCAGCAAAGGATGGACAATGCATTCATGAGCACGGGATCCAATCCCTCCATACAAGTTATGAGAGTCGAAGGTCCAGCCAGGAGAAATGTGAGAGCCGGGCTGAAATCAGAACAGGGATCTCCAGACTTTCAGCTCTGGCAGTTCGCTCTGACCCCACCCTGAAGTTCTTACTTGAAATAAAAAAGCCACTCTAGTTTCCGACAAGTCAGGAACAGAAAACTGTGACAAAGAGAGCCCACATCGAGCTCATTCCCCATCTCCAGGCCTTACCATGCCTGAACCCATGTGACTCCCCACTCCCCCTCGAGGATGGGGCCTGGGACAGGGCAGGGAAGTCGGCAAACACGCACGCTCCTCCTGGCTCTGGGGCCAAGAGACTCCTGGACAGTATAAGAAAAGAGGAGGAAGTAAGAAATAGCAATCAGAAAACTTCCTCTTAAAGTGACCTAGTCTGGAGGAGGCAAGGACAGGACATTAAGTTAGTCAAATGGCCCAAGGCACTATGCCATCATCTCTTCCTTTCCATCTCTTTTCTGGATGACTGCAGCAGTTTCTCCAGGGGTTTCCCTGCTTCTAACTTGGCCTTTCTGCCCCACCTCAATCCACTCTGCACGGAATGGAGAATTCAGCTCCTGCCACCTCCTTCTTTGCTTTCGGAACAGCACCCAAACTTCCTAAGCTGGCCTCCAAAAGCCTCTCAAGTCAGTTACTTAGAGAACACTAAACTCATTCCCCACCTAGCACCTGCTATTCCTCATCAGCAGGCTCCTTATCAATCCCCTCTTGGCCCACCCTTAGAGGTATTTGCTGACACCTTCATTGAAGCTACCGTCACCCACACAATCCCAAATCCTTCTTAGTTACTGTTTCTTTAACAGCACTCACCACTATCAGAAACTGCCAAGTAGTACTAGAGATGGCAGCAAACCGACATTCCTCCCACTGAAAAGCAGGACCCATGTCCCCTCCGCTTCCTTCTCAGAGGGATCTGTGACTTCTACCAACACAGTATGACAAAAGTGATATCAGTATCAGTGCTCGGGCCCAGGACCTTAGAATACTGACAGCATCTACTTCCTGTCTCTTGAAACACTCTGACAGCCCCAAGCCACTATGTATGGATACCAAGCCTTACTACTTGGAAATCACAGTGGTGGAGAGGACGCCTGAAGGCACTCCAGTTCCAGATGAACCCAGCCTTCCAATCACCCTCTCAAGGTTGCAAACATGTTGAGTGAAGCTCTGGTGGGCCCTGCAGACCAGGACCTGCCACCTATATCACTGTCATGTGAAAAAGAAGAATTGCCTGGGTGAGCCATGTTCAACTCCTATCCCATGAAATCACTGAATACAAGGGCTGTTCTTGATGTAACTCGGAGCTTTCCTATTCCTCCCAACACCCCAGGAAGACGGCCGTGTGCCCCGCCATGTCATCCACCACACGGCGAGGTGCAGCTCCAGGGTCTTGCTTCAGACATGAATGCTCCCTCCACCCATTAAACCACAGACTACTGCTGCTGACTCCAGGCTCTTTCTTAGGTCTTGCAGCTGGGCAACAGAGGCCCTGCGGGCCTGTGAGGTGCAGTCCAACCACCATCCAAGAAATACATAGTATAACAACTTAGTTAATCTTCAGTGGAGACCTCTTCTTAGAAAACACCAAAATCACAACCAAATGCTTAACAATCATCAACACCACAAAAAAATCTAATCAGTTCAGTTCAGTCACTGAGTTGTGTCCAACTCTTTGTGACTCCATGAATCAAGGCAAGCCAGGCCTCCCTGTCCATCACTAACTCCCGGAGTTCACTCAAACTCAAGTTCATCGAGTCAGTGATGCCATCCAGCCATCTCATCCTTGGTCGTCCCCTTCTCCTCCTGTCCCCAATCCCTCCCAGCATCAGTCTTTTCCAATGAGTCAGCTCTTCGCATCAGGTGGCCAAAGTACTGGAGTTTCAGCTTCAACATCAGTCCTTCCAATGAACACCCAGGACTGATCTCCTTTAGGATGGACTGGTTGGATCTCCTTGCAGTCCAAGGGACTCTCAAGAGTCTTCTCCAACACCACAGTTCAAAAGGATCAATTTTTCGGCACTCAGCTTTCTTCANATCTCATGGAATCGGACACGACAGAAGCGACTTAGCATCAGCAGCAGCAGCAGCAGCCTGTGATCACAGGGAGCTCTGGCATGAATGATTTATTTACGCAGTATACATTTTTCTATGACCTGTAGCCTCACCCCTCCTCACTATCAGAAGAAGGTGGAACCTGGCACAGTTTTGAACACGGAAAGGGAGAAAACTGGCAGTTTTGAGTGTGCTATGTACTGATTGAAGGGAACAATCCAAGTCAAAAATTGGTGGCTGTTGCCTGCGGTCTTACTAGTTACTTATTAGACAGGCACTGGCTGCAGACTCACTACGTGCCAAGCACTGTGCGAGGAGCTCCAGCTCTCATGGAGTGCTGGGACTGTTGAAATCTGCCTAACCAAGGAGAATTTGGTAGCCTTTTTAAATGACTTACAGTACCTTAGCTTCCATCTTTGCACTTAGCAGGGGCCATGCTGAACTTATCATGCCCATTTTACAGATGAGGAAAGCCAAAGTAAAGAGAGGTTGAGAAATATGCTTGATGTCCCAACTCAGTGTTGGGACTGATATCACCTTAAGTTCATCATTGAAGTTCAGTTCAGTTCAGTCGCTCAGTCGTGTCCGTCTCTTTGTGACCCCATGAACTGCAGCATGCCAGGCCTCCCTGTCCATCACCAACACCCGGAGGCCACCCAAACTCATGTCCATTGAGTCAGTGATGCCATCCAACCATCTCATCCTCTGTTGTCCCCTTCTCTTCCTGCCCTCAATCTTTCCCAGCATCAGAGTCTTTTCCAA
>SJYV01019653.1:0-19652 GCA_006410875.1 Neotragus pygmaeus
TGGACACGACTGAGCGACTGAACTGAACTGAACTGATAGTTTTCTTCTGTTGTATTTGCCTGCCATAGAGTGGTGGTGTTGTTGCTGTTTAGTCAGTAAGTCATGTTTGAGTCTTTTGTGTCCCCATGGTCTGTAGCCCGCCAGGCTCCTCTTCCCATGGGATTTTCCAGGCAAGAATACTGGAATGGGTTGCATTTCCTTCTCAAGGGATCTTCCCAACTCAGGGATTGAACCCATGTCTCCTGCATTGGCAGGTTGATTCTTTACCACTGAGCCACCAGAGAAGCCCTGTCATAGAGTAGTTGTTATCTAAAGTCTTCTGTCTTGCTGGCTACCTATTTCCTGGTACCTTGTCCAGAGGTATAAAGCTCTTCCTGGGGATTTTTTCGGTCTGTACTCATTGAGGTTTCCAGGTTGCCATCTCTTCCAGCTCCTACTCTGGGATATATGAGGCTCCTGTGTTTTTCCTTAGGTCCTGAGGTCCCTAGCCGGTCTGCCTTCCAATCTCCACCTTTCAGATTCTTCCTAGTATGTTTTATATATAACATCTTGGATTTTTAGTTGTACTTGGTAGGAGGAATAGGGGAAAAATCAAGGTTTTCAAAGGAGGCTGGCTTCTATTAATGATACCTTCAAAGAGAAGGGCTAGCTATGACCTGGCATTTGATAAAACTCTTCACAAGTTTCATGCCACAGTTTCTGCACCCGTATCTGACTTAAAACAACCTGCTTAATCCCAAGCATCTTCTAGGAAGATACCATCCATCATACCAGACTCTTTGGTGGTTTTGTGCTTTGGCCAAACACATTGAGAACTATCGTTTAGAGTTAGACCACCCAAGATATTTTCGCTTCTGTGGTTAACCATCTTTGAATTCAAGTTTCTTGGGGTTAAAAGAGTGTCACATTCTGAACACATTAAGGCTTCCAATTTTCTGTATTCTTACCACTACATTGATACTACAGACATGGAGTTCTTCCTGTATATACACTAGGAAGTTTGGACTCCAGCAATAGTTTTTTAGCTTTAAATTCATCAGAGTCACCTATTTTATTTTTCACCACGATATTTATTATTTCTCCTGAATTTTATTTATTGGGGAATAAATATAAAAATGCTCTGGGTATCTGGTAGCCAGTCAGTTGACTACCATGCCTAGCAAAGTACAGGAAAGAAATGAACCAGAACTACGAGTAGAGCAAAGTGGGAATATTTTTTTCACTATAATTTATGTTGACTTAGAGAATCTTTACATAGCTCCATCCTACTTGGTTCCAGATGGATTATAGTTCTCTGTGAACCAGGGCGCAGGCATAGTATAATTTATAGCCTGTTTCGGCTTGCATTGATAAAGAAAATGTTATCTTCCTTCTTAAAAAAATATAGGCTGCATAGATTATGCCATTGTTTATGGAGGTTATAAACTTGATGTCAGTCCTTACCTTGCAGAATCTGCTTTTCCATGTATGTAGCCTGATATTCTTTTATTAAAAATACCCTAAGATAGACAGTAGCAATGATATTGGAAAACAAAGCATCATGACTATTTGAAAGCAAAGCAACAAATTCATCTTTTGAAATTATTTTAGGTTTAAGGAAAAAAGAAAATACATCTTATTTTGGATTTAGCTGGAATATTTTTGTTTTGGTTCTGTTCATCTAAAAATGTGCACTTATTATTTTTATTAAGTACTGTGATCACAGTTTAAAGAGTTAAATCCTATTATACAGCTTGCAATGATTTAAAGTACTTCAAGTCTTATTCCCAGAGTCTCTTATTACACTTACAATTTAGATTTTTAGAATTAATAGAATTCGGAAACTCTTCTATAAATAATTAAACTCTTTTGTAAATAAACTCTATAGGTAACCAATGAATTCTGTTTTTCCCACCCAAATACCCCTTTTTGAGTATCAACAATTTTTGTCCCAGATCATTTCTTCCAATAAATCACCCTGACATGCCTGTTTGTCATCTACATTCCTCATCCCCTGAATCCTGAATTCCCCTTTCTTGGTTTACAAACTTTATTTTGATGGTCCACATCCTCCTGTAGCTTCTTGAGCAAGAGTTGATAAGAGGTACTGTTGTTGTTGTTTATATACTTTAGTCTGCTTGTGTGGAGTATCTTACCTTAGGTAGATAATTATTTTCACTCAGTTTCAAAGGCATCTCTCTACTGTCGATACCTAACATAGTGGCTGGTACAGAGTAGGTATTAAATAAATCATTGTTGAATGTTTTCTAGCTTGCAGTGTTCCTATCTTAAAAAATCCAATACCATATGCCATTCTAATGATTACTTGTTCATATAATACCCTACCTCTCTGTTTGGAGACTTTCAGAATCTTCCCTTTATCTCCAGAGATCTTATTTTTTTTAACTTTAAACTTTTTATTTTGTATTGGGTTATAACTGATTAACAATGTTATGATAGTTTCAAGTGAACAGCAGAGAGACTCAGCCATACATATACATGTATCCACTCTCCTCCAAACCCCACTTCCATTCGTGCTGTCACAGAACATTGAACAGAGTTCCATGTGCTATACAATAGGTCCTTCTTGGCTATCCATTTTAAATATAGCAGTGTGTACATCACATTCCCAAAGTCCTTAACTATCTCTTTCCTGTGGCAACCATAAGTTCATCTTCTAAGTCTGTGAATCTCTTTCTGTTTTGGAAGTAAGTTCACTTGTATCATTTCTTTTTAGATTCCATGCATAAGGGATATCATACAGTGTTTCTCTTTCTCTATCTGACTGACTTTATTCAATATGACACTCTAGGTCCATCCATGTTGCTGCAAATGGCATTATTTCATTCTTTTTAATGTCCAAGTAATATACCTGTGAGATCTTATTCTTTTCAATAAAGTGCATTGGTTTAGATTTTTAAAAAACTTATTCTGCTGTGAATTCATCAGTTCAGTTGCTCAGTTGTGTCTGACTCTTTGTGACCACGTGGACTGCAGCACGCCAGGCCTCCCTGTCTATCACCAGCTTCTGGAGCCTAGTCAAACTCATGTCCATCGCGTCAGTGATGCCATCCAACCATCTCATCCTTTGTTGTCCCCTTCATAGAGCATTCATTGAGCCTTTTTACAGAGAGATATATGGATTTGTTTTATTATGGAAGATTACTGATGGACAGGGAGGCCTGGCATGCTGCAGTCCATGGGATCACAAAGAGTCGAACATGACTGAGTGACTGAACTGAACCAATTGTATCATATTTGTTTTTAGTTTTGGTAATTTCCCATTTTCCATTCCTTTAATCCCTTTTACTATAACTTTTAGTAGTAGAATACTGAATTTCTTGAATAGATTGTCAATTTTAAAAATCCTTCTCTCAATATTTTTGTTATTTGGACATTTAATTCTTTCTGGGCAATATTTCCATTTTATCTTTCAATCCTCTGTTGTACTTTTAAAATACTTTTATCAGTTTTCAAACTACCAAGAACTCTTTCATTTTAGGTGCCAACTCAAGTAACATCTCATCTGGGGCTATACATTTGTGAGTTGTCCACACAGATGGAGTTTAAAATCTTGAGACTAGCTGGGATCACCAAAGAAGTCAATGGAGATAGATAAGAGAAATCCAACTACTAAGGCATTCCAAATTTTAGAGTTCATTTTGATGAGGAAGAACCAAGATAGGTAACAGGCCTGTGAGCAAGGGAGAAGGAACACAAGAGAGTGTGGTGTCTTGGAAATCAAGGGAAAAAGTGTTACATGTGACAAATGCCACTCATAAGCCAAGTGAAATGAGAATTGAGAATTGACTACTGGACTTAGCAATAAAGAAGTCATGGAATCAGAGGTGTTCTCAAAATCATGCCATTTAAATACAGAATGCAACAAGGTTAGGAATGAATAGGAGGATGCATATTATAGCAGAAATTATACTCAATTCCTTTGCCATGAGAACAGAAACAGATCTGTGGAAGGGAAAGTGGTAGACATAGAAGTTTTTCTGGAAAAGTGGGGAAACGAATGCTTCCCAGAGAATGGCAAGCACCACAAAAGCTGTGGAAATTCAATGACTTCCAGTCAGGAAGAATTTTAAAAGATGAAATAGAGCATAATATTTAAGTGACATGAAATTTTCACCAAAAAATACTATATTTATCAAAGTAATTGTTCCTATAGTCATGATTTTGCCGAGTACTATCAAGCTAATGCAAAATAGAGAGTGAATTTGGATGTCTTAGCTTGTGATATGTTTTTCATTAAACTCAACTACTATTAATCAGTATTTAATTATCCTGACTTTTTGCAAGTTTCTGCTACAAAGTGCTTTCAAATGTTGAGAGGGGACTTTCTTGTTTGATAACTCTTTGTCTTGACTGTGCAAGGAGTCCATTTCCTATAAGGGTGTGAGCCACCTACTTTTATAGAATAATACTCTTTTATTATTCAGCTCCACTTTCAACTTCTTCAGTCTTTTTGCAAGATTGACAACAGAAGATGCTAGTTTTCTTAGGGATATATTTATACTTAGGTTATGATGATTTCTTCCTTTTTATTTTTGAGGAAAGCCTTTCACTGTGCTTTGTAAATATGCCATTTTATTTTAGCTGGGAGAATCTGCTTATTTAAAGAGCCAAATTTTCTTCTATGGAAAACTTTAAGGCTTAGAGTCAGCATAGTGGAACCATTCTGTTTTTTTTTTTTTTTAATTGAGTGAAAGATTCTCTTAATTCCATAGTGCTTTACAATTCCAAAAGTTTCAAGAACATGATTTCATATATTCCCATAAAAACCCTTTTTCCTCCTATACCCCTTTATTGCGCCTCCCTCCATCCCACTTCGCACTGGTAACTACTAGTATGCTCTTTATATCTGTAAGTCTGCTTTGTTGTTGCTTTTGCTGTTTTATTCACTAGTTTATTGGTTTTTTATATTCCATATATTAGTGATATCATATAATATTTGTCTTTCTCTAATATGTCACTTTTAGCATAATTCCACCATGTTCATCCATGTTGCAAATCTCAAATTTTCATTCTTTTTTATGACTGAATAGTGTTCCATTGGATATATACACCACATCTTCTTTATTCATTCATCTATTGATAGACTCTTAGGTTGGTTACATAACTTGGCAATTATAAATAATGTTAGCAGAACCATTTTTAAACAGAGCCCTCCTTTCATAGCAAAGTCTCCAAGAGAATGTGGTAACAGGTATGGAAAGAATACGGTCTTGGGCGAATTACTGAAAGGCTCTGTCACTTTCTCCTAGTCCCAAGGCCTTCTGCCTTTTCTGTCCATGTACTTTGGCTGAGCCCTTTGTTTTAGTATGTGGCAAGCCTCAAAGTCCTTTCCAGTGAGCTGCCTCTTGGCAGCAGGTGGCCAGAGAGGATGAGGAAGAGATGGTTGGAGAGCATCACCAACTCAATGGACATGAACTTGAGCAAACTCCAAGAAATATTGAAGGACAGGGAAGCCTGGTGTGCTCCTGTCCATGGGGTCACAAAGAGTCAGACACCACTTAGCGGCTGAACAACAACAACAATCCTCAAAGTGTCTATAGGCTTGTATCTCTGCCAATTTTCCTCTGAGATCCAGTTCTTCCTAGCATACATTTAAAACACTTTAAAATCTTCATTTAACATGATCTGCAAAGCCTTACACGTTCTGTCTCTGAATCCTCTTTTATCCCATCCTGCAAAGAATTTAGAAACTATACACTGGTCCCGTACCCTCCTCATGAGAGCCTTCCTAGGTGCACTAGATGTGTATAAGAGACAGGATNTTAACATGATCTGCAAAGCCTTACACGTTCTGTCTCTGAATCCTCTTTTATCCCATCCTGCAAAGAATTTAGAAACTATACACTGGTCCCGTACCCTCCTCATGAGAGCCTTCCTAGGTGCACTGGCTTGCTGTTTTTGGCTATTGGTTGCCCGAGTGGGATTCTGGCACTCATTTTTATTTCAACTAGTAATTGAAAAGAAGTAACACCATATCAACTTGCTTTCTAGCTGTGACAATGTTCCATATGGTTACCCTTAAATATTACAAGGAAATAATATTACTTCACAGAGCTATTCTTTCCCAACTTGTACTAATTCTTTGTCAGAAAGTGTTTCAAATACCAGTTTGTGAAACATCAGTGATTGTATGCAAATAAGAGAACACACACTCCGAACACTCCTAACTGCCTGACATATTCAACACTAGGGAGAACACTGCCAAAGGCATTTCCTCCTTCCTTTCCTTTTCTCAAGCCCAGGAGATAATCACCTATTCTGGAGATCCTTTCATTCTAAATGGATTATTTTATAGTCATTTCCTAGGGCTGTGGTAAGAAAGAACCATAAATGAGATGGCTTAAAATAAAAGATATTTACTGTCTCTCAATTCTGAAGATCAGGAGACTGAAGTCACAGTGTCACCAGGGCCATCCTTCCTCTGAAACCTGTAGGGGAGATTTTCCGCCTGACCCTTTCTAATTCTGGTAGCTTGCCAGGAATCCAAGATGGCCCTTGGCTTGTGGTAGCAATGCTTCAGTCTCTGCTTCCATCATCACACAGACATGGGCAGGATGGTAGACTTCTTTACATATGAAATAAGCCAACCAGGATAGTAAATGGACTTTAAAGAAAACCAATGCAACTTTTTTTTTTTTCCTGGCTGTAAAAACAAATAAACTTCTTGAAAAAGATATAAAACAGCTCTTAAAAGGATCAATGGGTTGACCAGAGTGTAAGGAATTCTTAGTCTAGGGACTGAGAACTAAGTGGACCATGGCAGCTGGATTTTACTCAGATGCTATTTAAATTAACTTACACTAAATTACTATTTGCATTACTTTTTATGATATTACATGGATGAAAAAAGAGACAAGGTCGAAGTTCCACTCATGATGAAGATTCTGATAGACAGCCTCACCCTCTCCAGACATCTGAGACCCTCAATGGTAACACTCTCAATGTAAAATTACATTGGGGAAAATTAATCCCCAGTCATGGACCTAAAAGGAAAGTCAACCCTTTCAAACAGAGGAGCTGAATGGGAGGGAAAACAAGACTGTTGAGAGTTAAAGCCACAAACCAAGAGAATACCTAATTATACAAAAATACGTGGGTGGTCAAAAATCTCAAACCAAGAATTTAATTTAGAGAGATCCCAAATCGTTGATGTCCCAAAGACCACCTGGCAGAAGCAAATGCAAATCTCTGCAAAAATCCATTGTCTTGCCAGTCCCCAGTGACTTTCCATTAAGAAACCGTAAGGCAATTAAGAAGCCCACAAACAAAAATAACTAAACAAACTCCATGAGGAAGAACCAGCAGGAACAGACTCTCAAGAATTTTAAGGACAATGAAATATAAGACACAATTTACAAAATACATTTGATCTCTTCTATTTCCTTGAAAATGTGTGTAGGGTATGAGGAACTATAGAAAATGACCAAGTACCTTTGAAAAATAACCAAGTAAAATTCTAGAAATAAAATATATAATTGTAATAAAAATGTTGAAGGATATTTTTAATATAAAATGCTGTGACTAAATAAAGATTTGGTGAGTTGAAGATTAAATCTGAAATAAACAAAGAGGCAAAGAAATAAAAAAAGTATGAAGGACGGATTAAGAGACATTGTGAGAACATGTGAAAAATATAGCATTTGTCTAACTGGAATCTAAAAAGAAGAAAGCATAGAGTAGGGGCAGTATAAGAATAAAAAATGTACAGGAATCTTCCAAAATTAAAGAAAGAGATCTCAGTATCAGATTCAGGAATCTAAACAAATCTCAGGCCGATTAAACGAGAAGAAATCCACACTTGACAAATATTGGTGAAACCAAAGATTGCTGAAAACTAAGTATAGGTCTGTTAAAACAGTGTAAGAAAAAGAGTAAGTTAAAAGAGGGTAGGAAAAAAAGCATAGATTATATCTGAATATTCATCAGCAATAATTATTAAGAAATGGAACAACCTGAACAAGAACAACATAAAATAGGAATCCCAAATGGCCAAAACGGCACATGAAAAGATGTTTAGTGTCATGGGAAATACAAATTTAAAACAAATTAAGACACCAGTATGTTTCTACCAGATTAAAGAAAAAACTAGAAGTCCAACAATACCAAGGAATAGCAAGGGTGTAGAAAAATGAGAACATTCGTACATTGCTAGTGGGAGTATAAATTGACTTGATCAACTTGGAAAATAGTTTGGCATTACCTGTGAATATGAAAATATGTCTAATCTATCAGTTCAGTTCAGTTCTGTCGCACAGTCATTTCTGACTCTTTGTATCCCCATGGACTGCAGCACACCAGGCTTCCCTGTCCTTCATCACCTCCTGGAGCTTATGCAAGCTCATGTCCATCAAGTTGGTGATGCCATCCAACCATCTCATCCTCTGTTGTCCCCTTCTCCTCCTGCCTTNCTTATTTAACTTATATGCAGAGTACATCATGAGAAATGCTGGGCTGGATGAAGCACAAGCTGGAATGAAGGTTGCTGGGAGAAATATTAATAACCTCAAATATGCAGATGATACCACCCTTATGGCAGAAAGTGAAGAAGAACTAAAGAACCTCTGATGAAATTGAAATAGAAGAGTGAAAAAGTTGGCTCAAAGCTCAACATTCAGGAAACCAAGATCATGGCATCCAGTCCCATCATTTCATGGCAAATAGATGGGGAAACAGTGGCTGACTTTATTTTTCTGGGCTCCAAAATCATGACAGATGGTGATTGCAGCCATGAAATTAAAAGACGCTTACTCCTTGGAAGGAAAGTTATGACCAATCTAGATAGCATATTCAAAAATAGAGACATTACTTTGCCGACTAAGGTCCATCTAGTCAAGGTTATGGTTTTTCCTGTGGTCATGTATGGATGTGAGAGTTGGACTGTGAAGAAAGCGGATGCTTTTGAACTGTGGTGTTGAAGAAGACTCTTGAGAGTCCCCTGAACTGCAAGGAGAGCCAACCAATCCCTCCTAAAGGAAATCAGTCCTGAATATTCATTGGAAGGACTCATGCTGAAGCTGAAACTCTAGTACTTTGGCCACCTGATGCAAAGAATTGACTTATTGGAAAAGACCCTGATGCTGGGAAGGATTGAAGACAGGAGGACCAGGAGATGACAGAGGATGAGATGGTTGGGTGGCACCACCAACTTGATGGACATGAGTCTGAGCAAGCTCCGGGAGTTGCGTGCTGCAGTCCATGGGGTAACAAAGAGTCAGACACGACTGAGTGACTGAACTAAACTGAACTGAACAAAGACACATTATCTTAAATAAGAACAAAAATTAGACTGAATAGCTTTTTTTAAAAGCAATATTATGTACCAGGAAACAAAAAGTAATACTGTCAATGTCTTAAGAGTAAAGTGCTATTCCCCCTTAAGTTACCATTCAAGAATGTTACCAAAGGAGGAAAGAAAAAGAGGAAGGAAGGAAGGAAATAAGAGAGGGATGGAAAGAAGGAGAAAGAAACAGAGAAAGAAAGAAAATAGAATCCAGAATGAAAGCACTGGATAGAAAAACACAAAGCTAAACAAAGAAGTTGTCAGTAAAACAAATTGATTTTTTAATTATAAAAATGAAATATCAGCTCTCTTTAAGCTTCAGAAAAAAGTTTAATACAACAGTAGCAAAAATTCACATTAAAGTAAGTCCTTATTTTCATCAAGTGGAAGAGAAAAACCTAAACAATCTATGAGGAAATATATATATATATATATATATTTAAGGTCCAACTTACATTTCTACCAATGTGGAAGACTAGATAACCTGAAAATTCCCCAACCACAAAAACAGCTAGAAATGCTGGAATAATAAGATATAATTGACATCCTTTTAAAAGCATAGAAGGAAATCACCAGTTGCAAAAAAGGAAGAGGAAGCTGAAAGCCAGAGAAATAAGTTTCTGAGCTGATATTGCAGGAACGTTGAGGAAAGTTTCTGGTCACAAAAATTTAGGGTTTTAAAGTCCAAGTAAGGATAGGACATCAGGCTTAGAGAATACACAAAATGTGGAGTTGAAAAATTGGAGTTGAAACTGAAAAATTCCTCACCAAAAAAAGGGGTCTCCAATGGCTACAATTTGATTAAAAGGAAGAAGCAGAAAAATGTAAACAACTGGTACAAGGAGAAAACAAAAGCAATTTTCTGTATTGTCTTGCTTGGTTTCTGGGGAGAAGGGTAGGCAGGGAATCACTTCTGAGAATTCCTAACCACAGCCCTACTTTTAAACAATGAGTTTGTGGTAGGAATTTACATTACCTGCTTGATCTACTCTAAAGAAACTAGCTCACATGATTATAATGGTTGCCAAGTCAAAAGTCTCCAGAGTGGGCAGGTAGGCTGGATATTCAATAAAAAGCTAATGCTGCAGTTTAAGTCCAAAGACAAATAGCTAAAGACTCAGGAAAGAGTCAGTATTACAGTTGAAGTTTAATTATCATCTGCTGCAGGAAGGTCCATATAGTAAAAGATATGGTCTTTCCAGTAGTCATGTACGTACGTGAGAGCTGTTGAACCATAAAGAAGGGGGAGATCTGAAGAATTGATGCTTTTGAAATGTGGTGCTGGAGAAGACTCTTGAAAATCACTTGGACAGCAAGGAGATCAAACCAGTCAATCCTAACGGAAATCAACTCTGAATATTCATTGGAAGAACTGAGGCTGAAACTGAAGCTCCTTTTGATGACCTGATGTGAAGAGCCAGCTCATTAGAAAAGGACCTGATGCTGGGAAAGATTGAAGGCAGGAGGAGAATGGGATGACAGAGAATGAGATGGTTGGATGATATCACTGACTTGATGGACTTAAGTTTGAGCAAACTCCAGGAGATGGTGAAGGACAGGGAAGCCTGGTGTGCTGCAGTCCATGGGGTCACAAGAGTCCAACATGACTGATGGACTAAACAACAGCAGGGGAGATAAGTGTGTCTTCTATTCAGGCCTTCAACTGATTGGATAAGGCCCACCCATATTATAGAGGGTAATCTGTTTAACCCTTAAATCTGTTGATTCACAGAAACATGCAAAATGTTTGACCACATATTTGTGCACTGTGGCCCAGCCAAAATGACACATAAAATTAACCATTACAGTTAGCTGACTCAGCAGTCATCTACAACTTTATATTCCCTTGCCTCTTACCCACAAATACTAGAGATGTTGGAGAAAGTACATGCTCGCTTTTCCAATCTCTGGGAGTGGCTATATGGCCCAGATCTGGTCACTGAGACTTAACTAGATGTTGACTATTGCAAAGGGAGTGGTTTCTTTTGTGGGTAACAAAAATACCCTAAAATTGATTGTGATGGTTCCAGAATTCTGTAACACTTCATATAGGTGAGTTGTATGATAATCTGAATTATATCTCAATAAAGCTGTCACCAAAAAATACTTGTTTCTTCACATAATTTTCTACTTAATTCTTTACGCATGATTAAAGTATAGAAATCTCTCCTCCCTGAAAGAAAGTAAGAAAAAAGAAAAGAGGAAAAGTCACCTCTGCCAACTGTCCTATTCTTTGTGACCCCATGGATTGTAGCCCACCAGGCTTCTCCCTCCATGGGATTCTCCAGGCAAGAGTACTGGAGTGGGTTGCCATTTGCTTCTCCAGGGGATCTTCCCGACCCAGGGATCAAACCCACGTTTCCCACATTCCAGGAAGACGCTTTAACCTCTGAGCCACCAGGGAAGCCCTTAAGAGAGCAGAAATCTGAACCAGACTATTTGCAGCTTTGTATATGATAGTGACTAACCCAATCATACAATAAGTCAAAATTGATTGCTTTGTATTTGTTTATATTTTACTGCCTTGCTCCTAACTGAAATAATCTCTGACACCCTTACCAATATTCTTGGCAAGTAACTTTCTCTTGGGACAAAGAAAATCTTCTTTATTAAAAAAAAAAAAAGACGGCGGGGGAGGGTGTTCAGTAGGCAAGTGGAAAGAAAGCTATTTGACTTTGCCTTTCTGTGTGACAAATTAAGTATAATGAGGTTCCTTCAATCCTTATGCAGCTTCATTCAATCCTTATACAGCTTCCAAAGACAAACATGTACAAAGCAATTTTAAAAACATAACAAAAGACTTCAGAGAAATTCCTCAGACTGGCTGCTTTGGACTATGCTTCAAGAGTTACTAAAAGTGCATGTGTGACTGGCAGCTTCTAAAATGGCCCTGAGTGATCTCCACCTCTCGATAGTCAGACGTACTGTAGTTTCATCCCCTTGGGTATGAAGTGGAATTTCTTTCAACAAATAAAACATGTCTGAAAAGATGGGATGCCATTTTTAAGTTACAAAAAGATGGTGGCTTCCATCTTGCGCTCCCTCTTTCACACTTTCACTTCAAGGGAAACCAGATGCCAGCTTGTGAGCTGTGCGATGGGGAGGCCCACAGGATGAGCACCTGAGGCCTGCCAACCGTCATATGAGTGAGCTTGGAAATGGGCTCTTTCCAAGTTAAGCCTTGGGATGATGGCATCCCAAGTAGACACTGATGGCAGTCTTATGAGAGACAGTGAGGCAAAGACTCTCAAATGAACAGCACACAGACTCCTGACCAACAGAAATTGAGATAATATGTGTTTGTTGCTGTATGCCTACAGTTTGAGCTAATTTGTTAAGCATTAACAGGTAACTATGGAGAAGGAAATGGCAACCCACTCCAGTATTCTTGTCTGGAGAATCCCATGGACAGAGGAGCCTGGCTGGCTACAGTCCACGGGGTCACAAAGAGTTGGACATGACTGAGCGACTTCACTTTCACTTTTCACTATGGGCTTCCCAGGTGGTTCAGTGTTAAACCTGCCAATGCGGNGTTTGAGCAAACTCCAGGAGATGGTGAAGGACAGGGAAGCCTGGTGTGCTGCAGTCCATGGGGTCACAAGAGTCCAACATGACTGATGGACTAAACAACAGCAGGGGAGATAAGTGTGTCTTCTATTCAGGCCTTCAACTGATTGGATAAGGCCCACCCATATTATAGAGGGTAATCTGTTTAACCCTTAAATCTGTTGATTCACAGAAACATGCAAAATGTTTGACCACATATTTGTGCACTGTGGCCCAGCCAAAATGACACATAAAATTAACCATTACAGTTAGCTGACTCAGCAGTCATCTACAACTTTATATTCCCTTGCCTCTTACCCACAAATACTAGAGATGTTGGAGAAAGTACATGCTCGCTTTTCCAATCTCTGGGAGTGGCTATATGGCCCAGATCTGGTCACTGAGACTTAACTAGATGTTGACTATTGCAAAGGGAGTGGTTTCTTTTGTGGGTAACAAAAATACCCTAAAATTGATTGTGATGGTTCCAGAATTCTGTAACACTTCATATAGGTGAGTTGTATGATAATCTGAATTATATCTCAATAAAGCTGTCACCAAAAAATACTTGTTTCTTCACATAATTTTCTACTTAATTCTTTACGCATGATTAAAGTATAGAAATCTCTCCTCCCTGAAAGAAAGTAAGANCAGATCATCCCGCCCTCTCCTACTCCCTCTGAGGCCAAAAGTCCATTGTCTATGTCTGTGTCCTTTTGTTGTCTCACATACAGGGTCATCATTACTATCTTCCTAAATTCCGTATATATGTGTCAGTATGCTGTATTGGTGTTTTTCTTTCTGGCTTACTTCACTCTGTATAATAGGCTCCAGTTTCATCCATCTCATTAGAACTGATTCAAATGTATTCTTTTTAATGGCAGAGTAATACTCCATTGTGTATATATGCCACAGCTTGCTTAATTCTTTACGCATGATTAAAGTATAGAAATCTCTCCTCCCTGAAAGAAAGTAAGAAAAAAGAAAAGAGGAAAAGTCACCTCTGCCAACTGTCCGATTCTTTGTGACCCCATGGATTGTAGCCCACCAGGCTTCTCCCTCCATGGGATTCTCCAGGCAAGAGTACTGGAGTGGGTTGCCATTTGCTTCTCCAGGGGATCTTCCCGACCCAGGGATCAAACCCACGTTTCCCACATTCCAGGAAGACGCTTTAACCTCTGAGCCACCAGGGAAGCCCTTAAGAGAGCAGAAATCTGAACCAGACTATTTGCAGCTTTGTATATGATAGTGACTAACCCAATCATACAATAAGTCAAAATTGATTGCTTTGTATTTGTTTATATTTTACTGCCTTGCTCCTAACTGAAATAATCTCTGACACCCTTACCAATATTCTTGGCAAGTAACTTTCTCTTGGGACAAAGAAAATCTTCTTTATTAAAAAAAAAAAAAGACGGCGGGGGAGGGTGTTCAGTAGGCAAGTGGAAAGAAAGCTATTTGACTTTGCCTTTCTGTGTGACAAATTAAGTATAATAAGGTTCCTTCAATCCTTATGCAGCTTCATTCAATCCTTATACAGCTTCCAAAGACAAACATGTACAAAGCAATTTTAAAAACATAACAAAAGACTTCAGAGAAATTCCTCAGACTGGCTGCTTTGGACTATGCTTCAAGAGTTACTAAAAGTGCATGTGTGACTGGCAGCTTCTAAAATGGCCCTGAGTGATCTCCACCTCTCGATAGTCAGACGTACTGTAGTTTCATCCCCTTGGGTATGAAGTGGAATTTCTTTCAACAAATAAAACATGTCTGAAAAGATGGGATGCCATTTTTAAGTTACAAAAAGATGGTGGCTTCCATCTTGCGCTCCCTCTTTCACACTTTCACTTCAAGGGAAACCAGATGCCAGCTTGTGAGCTGTGCGATGGGGAGGCCCACAGGATGAGCACCTGAGGCCTGCCAACCGTCATATGAGTGAGCTTGGAAATGGGCTCTTTCCAAGTTAAGCCTTGGGATGATGGCATCCCAAGTAGACACTGATGGCAGTCTTATGAGAGACAGTGAGGCAAAGACTCTCAAATGAACAGCACACAGACTCCTGACCAACAGAAATTGAGATAATATGTGTTTGTTGCTGTATGCCTACAGTTTGAGCTAATTTGTTAAGCATTAACAGGTAACTATGGAGAAGGAAATGGCAACCCACTCCAGTATTCTTGTCTGGAGAATCCCATGGACAGAGGAGCCTGGCTGGCTACAGTCCACGGGGTCACAAAGAGTTGGACATGACTGAGCGACTTCACTTTCACTTTTCACTATGGGCTTCCCAGGTGGTTCAGTGTTAAACCTGCCAATGCGGGAGACACAAGAGATGCGAGTTTGATCCCTGAGTCAGGAAGACCCCCTGAAGAAGGGAATGGCTACCCACTCCAGTATTCTTGCCTGGGAAATCCCATAAACAGAGGAGCTTGGCAGACTACAGTTCATGGGATTACAGTCAGACACAACNACCTGCCAATGCGGGAGACACAAGAGATGCGAGTTTGATCCCTGAGTCAGGAAGACCCCCTGAAGAAGGGAATGGCTACCCACTCCAGTATTCTTGCCTGGGAAATCCCATAAACAGAGGAGCTTGGCAGACTACAGTTCATTGGATTACAGTCAGACACAACTGAAGCAACTTAGCACGCATGCACGTGCGTGCGTGTGTGTGTGTGTATATATATATATATATATATATACACATATACAAATCACTGTTGCACATCTGTAACACAACATTGTAAATCAACTAGAGTTCAATAAAAAATTTAAATTTAAATGAAAAAAAGAAGACTATTGATTATTGTATGTCCAGGAAGCCTTTTCATCCAGCTAGAGTTTTAGAACAGATGGCAATGCATTACAACTTAATGACATACCCAGAAATATAAACTATGTCATTTACTATATGCATCACTCCCCTTTACACAATCCTTTACAAATCCATTCATGATGGGAACTGAATGTTGACCTTTACCCTTTAGTTTTACACAAGTTTGGGGCTTATATTCAGCATTGTTGTTTGACCCTCTCCCTCAATTTAACATGCATACAACTAAAGCAGTGATTTTTCCATTATTAATAATTGCATATAAACTGATTTTTTTGGTACTATAGATACTCTTAGTAAATTAGGCATGGGTTTGCCAAGAAAGTTATAATTCTGTCATTCCAAATACATTGTTCAACCAGGATATCTGGACTGATTTAAAAGTATGCTGTGATTGTAAACCACTTTGGGATCCTTTGGGATGAAGCACAATGTATAATAATGTTACATCATATGAAATCTGGTAGAAACAAGAATGACAGAACATATGAGGAGTTAATCATTTAATATTATTTCTAAATTATGAAAATTGATTCCCAAGACAAATGTTATCTTCATTTTGACATCAAATCCATGTCAACTTGATAAGTAGAAAGCAGACTGCTGTTTTATATTTTCTCTACCTTTTCCTTTAGATTCATAAGTCAATAGTAAGTTGGCTTGTTTCTTCACAAAAGACAGAACTACATCAATATATATCATCCATGAAATAAAAGTCAGATCATACCCCAGGGAAACAGATTTTCCCAAGATACTCTTAAAATCCCCACAGTGGTCAACCAACTGTTCTAACCTCTCTGCCTTTCACATGGACAGAAATTGCTTTCTTTCTTGAATTCAACAGATTTGGCTTTTTCTAAGGCAGCCGTAAGGGACATTCTGAAAGCTTTCTCAAGATGGTATCATTTATTTATCTGCCACAGAGAAATGCAAGCAAAAAGCCATGTTGTAAGTAACAGCTAGAATTACATTTGAAGTCCTTCTCTCCTTACGCTCAGGTCAAGGCCTTGGCTGTTTAGTTCTCAACCACAGAGTAAGTCATTGTTACTATTTTGTAAAAGGAAGCAAACTGAGGAAAAGTGAGGCAACTCTTTTAGGGAAGAGGGAAAAAAAAATATCAGTGAAACTCAATAATCTACTTTTTCCAGTTGGAGAGCAGGCTTTTATCTTTCCTTTCAAGAATATATATGGAAGAGCTAATCTTTTCCTTCGATCACGTTAATGAAAATTTTCCTCATGTTGTTAATGAGAATTCTGAAGACACTTCCAAAGAGTTCTAACATCATCTTTATGATTAAAGGAAATACGTTTAAATGAAAGTTGGGGAGACTGCAGCAAAAAAATCATCAAAACAAAATTTAGCATTTTAGCTTAGGAAGCATCTCATATTAGTGGATTTAAGATTATATTTTTGAAGTCCTGCCTATTATAAAAACCCCCAGGTTCTGTGAAAAGGTTTATTTCTAAGATGTGGTGGAGCTTCAAAGAACATATACTCAGCCCAACATAAGCAGTCAATCTACTCGAAGACTCAATGCATTAAGGGCACCATATTTTTTAAATTTATTTATTTATTTTAATTGGAGGCTTATCACTTTACAATATTGTAGCGGTTTTTGCCATACAGTCACATGAATCAGCCATGGGTGTACATGTGTTCCCCATCCTGAACCCCCCTTCCCACCTCCCTCCCTATTCCATCCCTCAGGGTCATCCCAGTGCACCAGCCCTGAGCACCCTGTCTCATGCATTGAACCTGGACTGGTGATCTGTTTCATATATGATAGTATACATGTTTCAATGCTATTCTCTCAAATCATCCCATCCTCGCTTTCTCCCACAGAGTCCAAATGTCTGTTCTTTACATCTGTGTCTCTTTTGCTGTCTCACATATAGGATCATTGTTACCATCTTTCTAAATTTCATATATATTCGTTAATATACTGTATTGTTGTTTTTCTTTCTGACTTACTTCACTGTGTATAATAGGCCTCCAATTTCATTCACCTCATTAGAACTGACTCAAATGCATTCTTTTAAATAGCTGAGTAATATTCCATTCTGTATATGTACCCCTGCTTTCTTATCCATTCATCTGCTGAGGGACATCTAGGTTGCTTCCATGTCCTGGCTATTGTAAACAGTGCTGTGATGAACATTGGGGTACATGTGTCTCTTTCAATTCTGGTTTCCTTGGTGTGTATGCCCAGCAGTGAGATTGCTGGGTCGTATGGCAATTCTATATCCAGTTTTTTAAGGAATCTCCACACTGTTCTCCATAGTGGCTGTACTAGTTTGCATTCCCACTAACAGGGTAGGAGGGTTCCCTTTTCTCTGCACCCTCTCCAGCATTTATTGTTTGTAGGCTTTTTGATAGCAGCCATTCTGACCAGCGTGAGATGGTACCTCATTGTGGTGTTGATTTGCATTTCTCTGATAATGAGTGATGTTGAGCATCATTTCATGTGTTTGTTAGCCATCCGAATGTCTTCTTTGAAGAAATGTCTGTTTAGTTCTTTGGCCCATTTTTTGATTGAGTCGTTTATTATTTTTTTTTTTTTTTTGAATTGAGCTGCAGGAGCTGCTTGTATATTTTTGAGATTAATTCTTTGTCAGTTGCTTCATTTGCTATTAATTTCTCCCATTCTGAAGGCTGTCTTTTCACCTTGCTTATAGTTTCCTTCATTGTGCAAAAGCTTTTAAGTTTAATTAGGTCCCATTTCTTTATTTTTGCTTTTATTTCCATTACTCTGGGAGGTGGGTCATAGAGGATCCTGCTGTGATTTATGTCAGAGAGTGTTTTTCCTATGTTTTCCTCAGGAGTTTTATAGTTTCTGGTCTTACGTTTAGATCTTTAATTCATTTTGAGTTTATTTTTGTGTATGGAAGGGCACCATATTTTGTGTCTTGAGAATCACGTATATGGATCTGTATCCCTCTGCAAATGAATATAAAAACTGATGGCACATGTCTGTACAATTGAATTATGTATAAACCATAAAGAATTAATAAGCAGGAATTTCAATTAAATAGATTTGGGAAACCAGAAGGGAGAACTCTCATGCCCTGTGATGATAACAGAGCCCAATAGAAAGAAGAAACACTCCTATTCTTTCCTAGCAAGGACTTAGCCAATGAAAAGCCATGGATTCTTTGTTTACTACAGGCCACCCAACTTCCTTTTCTATTTAAAATATGTTCTCCTTCCTTGCCCTGTGGGAACTTGCATGTGGCTTGCCATAGTTGCAGACCCTGAATGGCAATTCTCTGCTGATCTAGTCTTTGCTAGAGAGATATCTGATGGTTTATTTGATTCTAATCAACATTTGGTGCCCTTACAGGGACCAGAGAAGACTCCTGTTGGCTCTAAGACTGGTAAGTAAATAGGTGTGGTGCCCAAAATTGAGCCCTTGTTGCACACTGCTTTTCTTGCCAACCCTAGAGTTCAAAGGTACATCTTTCTCCTGGATCTGAATTCATGCCCTTGTGAAATGGAATATCTCCTGCCATATCAATAAACAAGGATGTCACAGCTATCTGGGATTTTGGTCCTCCAATGTGAATTTCTGAGTCATATGGACAAGCAGCAGACACGAATTCGAGAACCATGTTGACAAGCAGTGCCACTCTCTACAGGAGGAACTTCAGGGTGTCACAGTCATCAGTAATTACAGCCCTCCTGTGTGAGCAGGCCTTAAGGGAATTCAAGAAAAAGAACAAGATCTCTGTAAATATGCAGGATGCTGGCCCCAGATAGCTGAGATGCAAATGAAAGGACTGACTTCAATAAGCCCAGACTCTTGCATCTCCCCATGCATAGAAGAATGTTAAATTCCTTAAATTTATATATGGTTTTCCTCACTTAAAAATAATCTTTAATGTTCATATTGTCTGACCCCTTTGTTGCTGCTACTGCTAAGTCACTTCAGTCATGTCCGACTCTCTGCAACCCCACAGACGGCAGCCCACCAGGCTCCCCCGTCCCTGGGA
>SJYV01019655.1:0-16735 GCA_006410875.1 Neotragus pygmaeus
TTGTGATGATTTGAGGTCGCAAAATTGACATTCAGGCTTTAAATCATCCACCAAAGATGCAATGAATTCTCAATAGGGCTTTTTTTCCTTGAAATACTCTACTTAAATGGAAGTAAATAACTACATTTTAAATTATGTTATTAAAAGGTTGCTATATTTGATGTTATAATTGTTAACAAAATAATTCTACAGAAATTAGAATTAATATGTAATCAAAGTAATGTTATTCAGTCATTTATTATTATTCAAATTATATAAATAATTATTGAAAAAAGGAAAAACTCGTTCTTTCTAAAGTTATTTTCCTCATATACTTTCATATTTACAATAATTGTCAATTTTTCCCTTATTCATGTAGCTATTTGAAAGGTTTTTAATAACTTTTATATATATAAATTAATGGCTTTCACTATCATCATTAATTATTATAGAATTTTATTTCTGCAATAATAAATGTACGTTTATATTACAATTGATTGTTATAATTTCAACAAATAAAATACTCAAGGAAATTTTAACTCTACATTACACCCAGAATGCAAAGCTATATTTGAAAGTGAAAATACAGAAGTTAACAATAAATTCTGAGGATCTAGCTTACTGTCATTACACTATTATCATTTTACTGTTGCTATTACACTAAGTATATATGCTGTGAAGTCACTTCAGTCGTGTCCAACTCTGTGTGACCCCATAGATGGCAGCCCACCAGGCTCGCCCGTCCCTGGGATTCTCCAGGCAAGAACACTGGGGTGGGATGCCATGTCCTTCTCCAATGGATGAAAGTGAAAAGTGATAGTGAAGTCGCTCAGTCGTGTCTGACCCTCAGCGACCCCATGGACTGCAGCTTCCCAGGCTCCTCTGTCCAGGGGTTTTCCAGGCAAGAGTACTGGAGTGGGGTGCCATTACCTTCTCCACTAAGTATATATAATGGCAACCAATAATTTTTCAAATAATGTTAAAATATATAGAAGGCTATTTAGCTTCTCAAAGGCTGCAGCCAAAATCCAAGTTGAAAACAAAACATTGGCTGAATTCCAAGGTCAAAATCAAACTTACATGGCTCTCTGCTTTGTGTATTTTAAGCCTCCATCTCAAAAAAATGATTTCAAACATATTATAAGATTTCCATAAAAGCATTTATGTATGTATAATGGAAATGTTTCTATCTGGAAGCAATATGTTAGGTTATGTGTTCACAGATTTTGAAAAGCTGAACTTGAAAACTGAAAATCTGAAGTTCTTCCTTGTTGGATACATGCTAAGAAAAGTATTTAGATAGCCTCCAAATATGGCTGCCAGCAAGGGCTCCCCACCTACATACACATGCCGCTCCCATTCCTCCTATGAGGAGGTAGAGTCTATTTTCTTCCCTTGAGTACAGGCTGACTGGTGACTTTGCTACTTCTAGGCCTAACCCTTCAGAGGTACGGTTTACCTTTGCTTCCTTGGAAGCTAGCTGTTGTGTTATAAGAAAGTCTGGGCTATCCTGCTGGATAAAGAGGACATGTGAAGAGGCTTTACGGGCTGAGGAGGATGAGATTCTATACAGAAAGAGGTTACACTGGGCAGACCAGAATTGCTATGGGCCAGTGACTGTGTTCGGAGAAGGCAATGGCAACCGACTACAGTACTATTGTCTGGAAAATCGCATAGGTGGAGGAGCCTGCTAGCCTGCAGTCCATGGGGTCCCTAAGAGTTGGACAAGACTGAGCGACTTCAATTTCACTTTCACTTCCATGCATTGGATAAGGAAATGGCAACCCACTCCAGTGTTCTTGCCTGGAGAATCCCATGGCAAGTGTCCCATGGGTGGAGAAGCCTGATGGGCTGCCGTCTAGGGGTCTCACAAAGATGGACTCAACTGAAGCGACTTAGCAGCAGCAGTAGCAGTGACTGTGTTATACTCTTCACCCTTCCTGTTTGAATGGACATGTTAACTGATTTTCCTAGTTTTGTCTCACTTTTGTATGATGAGTATATGGGGGACACATAACTTATATTTTTAATTCACAGTTTTCTTCTTTGAGGGGAAATATGCTTAAGCAGCTGCACCAAACAAAAACAAAACAACAAACAAAAACCCTACAGGAAACCTTGAAGTTGCACCCAAGGATCTGCATCTGAACTTGTTTTAGATGGTATGACATTGTTGAGGATTATGTTGCATGCATTTTGCATATGTAAGGGATGTGAATTGTCGAAGAGTGAATATGGTAGATGGCCTGTAAATATGTCTGTGAAATTATATCCTTTCTCTATGCTTGGATGCTATTCGTCTCATAGAGAGGAAGCCTCTAGTTTCCCTTCTCTTTAATTTGGGCTGATCTGTGACTTTCTTTAACTAATAGAATATAGCAGAAGTGCCACTGTGTCAGGGGCAGCTTACACTGTTGTTTCATTGGAACCCATTTGCCATAGTGGAGACAGAAAACATGTGGCAAGGTCCTAGAAGATGAGTTGTCATGTGAAGAAAGAGTCTACATGGAGTAAAACTGAAGCACCCCAAGTGACAATTAATATCAAGGCCCAGGGATGAGAGTGAAGCCTTCATGGGCCTTGCAGATCAAAACAGACACTGGCTCACTGCAGTCATGTGACTGAGCCCAGCTAACACTGCATAGAAGAAAAGAATTCTCCAATCAACAGAGCCATCATAAATAATAGATTGTTGTTGTTTCATGCCACTAGGTTTTGGGGTGGTTTGTTACATAGCCAAAGATAACTGCAGAAACTAGAAATGTACATCTTTTTATGTGGTAGAAAAAAAAAGTTATCTATAAAAAAAGTATTATAAATTACCTTGCTGTTTATGGAAGTAATTTGTTAAGATGTGTTCCTTTAAGAAGAGATATATATTCCTTTTGGTAAAATGAATTTGGGTCACTTAAAAAGCCTTTGGAGAATATGAAACAGTTGTTGAGAAAATCTGAGTCAAAAATGTAATATATTTTTAATTAAAAAATAAATTCTAGCAGAAACTCTTTGTAATATGAAAAGTATTACTACTCATTATTTCTGGCACAAATTTAAAGATTTATATCTATTCTACTCCTTGGAGAAATAATCATCTGATATTTTTCAAAGTATTACAATGACCTGAATATCAAGAAAATCTTACATTGCAAGGCGAACTATATTAATTGGTCATAATATTTAATGTACTCATATTAGTTTTGTCTGCACATCAATAGTATACATTCTTTAAGACAGACGCTATGTATTCAGTTTATTTTCTTCTTTTCTTTTTAATATTGTTTTATTATTTTTATTTATTTATTTATTTTTAATTTGACTTTACAATACTCTATTGGCTTTGCCATACATCGACATGACTCCACCACAGGTGTACACAAGCTCCCAATCCTGAATCCACCTCCCACCTCCCACCCCACAACATCTCTCTGAATCATCCCCGTGCACCAGCCCCAAGCATCCTGCATCCTGCATCCTGCATTGAATATAGACCGGCGCCTCGTTTCTTACATAATACTATATATGCTTCAATGCCATTCTCCCAAATCATCCCACCCTCTCCTACTCCCTCAGAGGCCAAAAGCCCATTCTCTATGTCTGTTTCTAGGCCAAAAGTCCGTTCTCTATGTCTGTGTCTCTTTTGTTGTCTCACATACAGGGCCATCATTACTATCTTTCTAAATTCCGTATATATGTGTCAGTATACTGTATTGGTGTTTTTCTTTCTGACTTACTTCACTCTGTATAATAGGCTCCAGTTTCATCTATCTCATTAGGACTGATTCGAATTTATTCTTTTAATGGCAAAGTAATACTCCATTGTGTATATATACCACAGCTTGCTTATCCATTCATCTGTTGATGGACATCTAGGTTGTTTCCACGTCCTGGCTATTATAAACAGTGCTGCAATGAACACTGGGGTACATGTGTCTCTTTCAAATATGTTTTCCTCAGTGTGTATGCCCAGCAGTGGGATTGCTGGGTCATGATTTTAGAAACATAGGTAATGGATAAGATTATTCATCATTTAATAGAATAGTCACTTATTGAGAACCTAGTGTGTGTCTTGCAATGTTAGATGCAAAGATCAGGCAGTCTCTGCCTCAAAGGCTTATAACTTTGGGAAAATATGAAATCAAAAATCTGTTTCCCATGGATTAAGGGGAGAAAATTATCTTGGTTGGGCTCAAGATCCAATAGCAACTAGATATTGGTTGCCACTGAGGAAGGACCAGGAAATTCCTATTCAAGATCAATCAATTTCAACAAAGAATTCTTTCAATGGTCTCATAAATAGATTGGACATATTTGAGGCTAGACTCCATGAACCTGAAGATAGATTAATATAAATGTCATTTACTAGAGAGTTCCATTAAAGACTCAGTACCCTGGGTTTCTATTGGGGGCTGGTGAAAGAGGCACCCTTTGCCTAGTGTATATTAAAATTCCAGACTCTCTGAAGTAAACAGTGTGTTCTATACATCATATTGTTTGTACAAACAGTTTAGGTGTAGTGACACACTCTTATAAGTTAGAGTGGTGGCAACATTTGCAAAATCCAAGTTTCCTGATCCAAAGGACAATCTTAAGAACAGGCCAATTAAGGTATAAAAGCTGGGCCCTGGAAGTTGTGCTGACATAGTCTCACTGCTACCAGAAGCTTGTCAATATCAAACTTATCCTGTAGTGGGTATATTCATCTTCTACAAGTATTTAATCAAGCCAACGAGCAAACAAACCAAAAGAAACCAAACTGCAATGTCAAAAAATAATAATAAATTAAATTACAAATTAGAGCAGTCACAGGCCTGCCATATTAACTCTTTTCTGCAAAGTAATTAATTAAAATTTAATTAACTCCAAATTCTTCAAGGTCTGGGGCAGAAGAGAAACTGTTTTCACAGGAGAAACTCTTGTTGTCTCTGAACAGTTTTTTTTTTTCTTTTTTCTTTAAATATTAGGTTCATTGTGATTGCAAGAGTAAATGACCACAGTGGTCTTCAACATAAAGAAACACATATATGGATTATGTTCGAAGCAGGATCCATGCAATGCATTTCTGGTAGTGTGAAATTAAACATGTTAGTAAGAAATTAAAGTTTTATTTTTGAATGTAGCTTACATTAATTTTCAATCACAGTGTTAATAAACATTAGATAAAAATGAGATATCAAGCACCTAACAAATAAAGTAAGTGGTATTCAGAGCCTTTGAAACAAACAAACAAACAAACAAACAAACAAACAAAAAGAGGTAGCAAGCTAAGGTGACATCGTTTAATAGAGGAGCTTCTCGTCGCATGCTGCAAAATGTCAATGTAGAATCAAAATTGACCCCCTCTTCAGACAGAGGCATTCAAACAAGGAAGTAGTTATTTTTGAATTATGAAGTTGTGGAACTTCTAAGGAGCATCAACTGTTTCTAGAGATAATCCTTGCTTAAGGGAAGATTTGCTGTTGGAAGTATTGTTATTTTCAGCATTACCTATTGACGTCATGATATTTTATCAACGGCTTACTTCCAAACATCTTCAAATGAAGAAGAAAAGTCTTTCCATTGGTGGACAACTGAAGTACATAGGAGTTATACAGTATATAGTACATACATGTTAGTAGGAGATAAACCTATTAATAGATTCAAATATTAATGGCAACAAATAACCACTGTGTGGTTCTGATCAGTTTCCTCCTCTATAAAAGGCTCATAATAACAACAAATTTGGAGAATTCTTACAAAACTCACTCTAGTTGTAAAGTTCCTAGTCAAGTGAATATTATAGTAGTGAGAGAGTCAATTCCTAGGTAGGTTGTTAAGAAATTCGGGGTTCCCAGGGAGGGGAATGGGGTCTGGGGCTCTCAAAGCAGAGATAGGGGTCTGGAATTCTCAAGGAGGAGGAAAGGACAAACATCTTTTTTTTTTCCCTCTATATTCCTTAGTCTTAGTCACATAAAACTTTTTTTTTATTTATTTAAGCCCAGAACTGATGATTATACAACAAACAAGTCAGTTTAAACTCTGTACTAAGGATTATATAACAACATTGAATCCTGGTTGAGGACAGTTTCTCCTTCCTGAAAACCTTCTGGCTAATCCTGATGTGAAGAACTGACTCATTTGAAAAGACCCTGATACTGGTAAAGATTGAAGGCAGGAGGAGAAGGAGAAGACAGAGGATGAGATGGTAGGATGGATGGCATCACCAACTCAATGGACATGAGTTTGAGTAGACTCCAGGAGTTGGTGACGGTCAGGGAGGCCTGGCGTGCTGCAGTTCATGGGGTCGCAGTGTGGGCACGACTGAGCAACTGAACTGAACTGAATCCTGTTATCTTAAAATGTAAATTTTGGGAGTGGGTCTAATAAGATCTTTACAACCTTGGGACATTGTTTTGGGTTAATGTAATAACAAATTTAAAAAGTATATAACTCCCTTGTTAACACTAGCAAAGAAGGGCACTCTCCGCCACCCTTCTGATATCTATGTCAGGAGCTTTCTTTCTTCCTTTTTATACTTTAGTAAAACTCTGCTCTGCAATAGCTCTTGAGTGATCAAACCTGGTCCCTAGTCCCAAAGTTAAATCTTCTTCTTTGGAGATCATGAATCCGACACTGTTCACCATAAGTTATCAGTAGAAGAGTGTTGAAAAGTTGATATCTTTACCTTTTACAGCCTAATGGTTAAGATGTTGCATCATAGTTCATACTAGACCCTTCCCGAGCCATTGTTTTGAGGTGAGTAAAGTAGGAAGAAGCTGCTGCAATATAACCAGAAAGAAAACCTCCTCTGGGCATCTGCACTTATACAACCACCTGAGGAAATTATCCATTAATTTTGAGAAATATATTTTGTGCAGTACAAATTTTTCTTAAACATAAAATCCAGGAAACCTCAGATTCTCTTTTTTCTTCTTTAATATGGAACTGTGAGTAAGAGATCTTTCAAGAAAATTGTAATAAACAAGTAAAGGTAGAGAACACCAATCCCACTGCTCATTTACATTCCCCAATTTCTGATGGAATCCCTCGCCAGGAGTCCCATAAATCTCCTGCAATGGGAGCTTCCTATATAGCACACTGTATGACAAAATTAGAGGGGATGGTGCACAGTCACACTAAAACAAAATGAAGTATAGATCTTCAACTCAACCAGGAAAAGGGGGTATTTGAGAGGTGGTGGTTTTTTTTTTTTTTTTTAGACACTGAGCCTGTTTGTGGGTATTAAAATGATTTCAAAGCAGCTATTAAAAATCTAGTCTTGATTTGGTGGGATGTGAATTATAAAATTAAAGGGATTCAAAAATGAATAAGCATATTCTTTATTGCCCCCAGCCCCATTACCCAGGATGAGGAGAGGGAGAGAAATAAAATTCATGTGAACCATTTCTGTATCTAATATAAATAACAATGATGAGAATGAGTTGCTATAAAAATGGGGCAGATTCTATATCAAACTCAGCTAAAGGACAAGTACTCACAGCTCACACTGCACATCTGCTTGATATGGTTCTATTTTGGGGCAATAATAAAAGATCCTCAGCGGCACAGAATGCTGCTCAGTTTTTCTGTGTGCCTTACACTTGTGAGACACAGGGAAAGGGACAAAAGGTGCAGTGAAGACTGTTACAATTTCACTTTACTCACATGATGGTCATTTTTCCCATCAAGACTTAGATAAAAGAAGCTATTTTTCTTGTATGTGGCAATTCCATAGCATAAATATGCTCTCATACAACCATCACATAGGCAGTTTACCCAGGGCAATGGATGGAAGTCTCACTGTTATTGTCCAGGCTAATGATAACATTCTTTCATGACGCCAATGAGTAAGATGATAACCTTCTTATGCTCCATGAGGGGCTTCTCTAATTTTCTGCTGTTGATTTCAGAAAGATTGTCTTTATGCCTGCTTTTAACATTTGTATATATAAAACATTTTTGTTTTCATTTTTACCTTTAAATAGGTTTTGGCTGAGTTGTATTAGGTTGGTGAAAAAGTCATTGTGGTTTCAGACCATGAATTTTAAATCACTGTAACTAGGCTCAAACACTTCTTTATTAATAAAAATAGGAGTCATTACAATAAACACATTTTTGCCAATGAGAAATGTTAGTTTATTCCTATAGTGTAAAAATCCGTGCTTCAGGATGTGATGAATTGTTAGAAAGCATTTTTGCTTGTTGTGGAAGCATTTTCTCTGCAAAATGTTGTTGAGATACTTGAAGAAGTGATACTCGGTTAGTGAGAGGGCAGGTGAATATGGTGGATGAGGCAAAACTTCGTAGCTCAATTTGTTAAACTTTTGAAGTACTGGTTGTGTAATATGCTGTCAAGCTTGGTTGTAGAGAAGAATTGGGCCCTTTCTGTTGACGATTGTAAGCTCCAGGCATTGCAGTTTTTGGTACATCTCATCCATTTGCTGAGCATAGTTCTCAGATGTAATGGTTTCACTAAGATACAGAAAGCTATAGTGGATCAGATCTATGGTGTAGTGAATCACAGTAATTCAAGTCTATGCCCCAACCACTGATGCTGAAGAAGTTGAAGTTTACTGATTCTATGACAACCTACAAGACCTTCTAGAAATAACATCAAAAAACGATGTCCTTTTCATCATAGGGGATTAGAATGCAAAAGTAGGAAGTCAAGAGATATAAAATGTTTTTTTTTTAATTAAAAAATTAAGATAACTGGAGTAACAGGCAAGTTTGGCCTTGGAAGACAAAATGAAGCATGACAAACGCTTACAGAGTTTTGTCAAGGAAACACACTGGTCACAGCAAACATCCTTTTCCAGCAACACAAGAGATTGCTCTACATATGGACATCAACAGATGGTCAATCCCAAAATCAGATTGATTGTATTCTTTGCAGCTGAAGATAGTGAAGCTGTATACAATCAGCAAAAAAAAAAAAAAAAAAAAAAAAAAAAAAAAACAAGACCAGGAGCTGGCAGTGGCTCAGATCATGAGCTCCTTATTGCAAAATTCAGGCTTACCTTGAAGAAAATAGGGAAAACACTAGATCTTTCAGTATGATCTAAATCAAATCCCTTGTAATTATACAATTGAGGTTACAAATAGATTCAAGGGATTAGATCTGGTATACAGAGTATGAGGAGAATTATAGACAGAGGTTCATAACACTGTACAGGAGTCACTGATCAAAACCATCTCAAATAAAAAGACATGGAATAAGGCAAAGTGGTTTATCAGAGGTTTTACAAATAACTGAGGAGAGAAGAGAAGCAAAAGGCAAGGGAGAAAGGGAAACATATACCCAATTGAATGCAGAGTTCCACAGAATAGCAAGGAGAGATATGAAAGCCTTCTTAAACGAACAATGCAAAGAAGTAGAGGAAAACAATAGAATGGGAGAGACCAGAGATCTCTTCAAGAAAATTGGAGATACCAAGGGAATATTTCATGCACACATGGGCACAATAAAGGACAGCAATGGCAAGGACCTAACAGAGGCAGAGGAGATTAAGAAGAGGTCGCAAGAATACATAGAAGAACTATACAAAAAAAAAGTCATAATCACCCAGATAACCACGATGGTGTGGTCACTCACACAAAGCCTGATATCCTGGAGTGTGAAGTCAAGTGAGACTCAGGAAGCATAACTACGAACAAAGCTGGTGGAGGTGATGAAATTCTAGTTGAGGTATTTAAAATCCTAAAAGTTGATGCTGTGATAGTGCTGCACTCAGTATGTCAGCAAATTTGGAAAACTTAGCAGTGGCCACAGGACTGGAGAAAGTCAGCATTCATTCCAATACCAAAGAAGAGCAGTGCCAAAGAATGTTCAAACTACTGGATAATTGTGCTAATTTCACATTCTAGTGAGGTTACACTCAAAATCCTTCAAGCTAGGCTTTAGCAGTATATGAACTGAGTACTTCCAGGTGTTCAAGCTGGGTTTATAAATGGCAGAGGAACCAGAGATCAAATTTCCAAAATTCACTGAGTTATAGAGAAAGCAAAGGAATTCCAGAAAAGCATTCGTTCTGCTTCAGTGACTATGCTAAAGCCTTTGACTGTGGATCACAACAAACTGTGAACAATTCTTAAAGAGATAGGAATACCAGACCACCTTTCCTGACTTCTGAGAAACTTGTATGTGGGTCACAAAGCAACAGTTAGAACCTTACATGGAAAAACTGACTTGTTCCAAATTGGGAAAGGAGTACATCAAAGCTGTATATTGTCACCCTGTTTATTCAACTTCTATGCAGAGTACACCATGAGAAATGTAGAGAAGAATGACTCAGAAGCTGGAATCAACACTGCAGGGAGAAATATAAACAATCTCAGATATGCAGGTGATACCAATTTAATGGCAATAAGTGAAGAGGAACTAAAGAGCCTCTTGATGAGGGTGAAAGAGGAGAGTGAAAAAGCTGACTTAAAACTCAACATTCAAAAAATGAAGATCATGGCATCCAGTCTCATCACTTTATGGCAAATAGATGGGGAAAAAGTGGAAACAGTGACAGATTTCATCTTCTTGGGCTCCAAAATCACTACAGATGGTGACTGAAGCCATGAAATTAAAAGGTGTTTGCTCCTTGGAAGTAAATCAATGACAAACCTGGATAGCATATTAAAAAGCAGAATCATCATTCTGCCAACAAAAGTCTGTATATTCAAAGCTATGTTTTTTCCAGTAGTCATACAAGGATATGAGATTTGGACCATAAAGAAGGCTGACCACCAAATAATTGATGCTTTCAAACTGTGGTGCTGGAGAAGACTCTTGAGAGTCCCTTGGACAGCAAGGAGATCAAACCAGTCCACCCTAAAGGAAATCAGTCCTGAATATTCATTGGAAGGACTGATACTGAAGCTGAAGCTCAGATCCTTTGACCACCTGATGCGATGAGCTGACACATTGGAAAAGACCCTGATGCTGGGAAAGATTAAAGGAAAAAGCAGAAGGAGCTGGCAGAGGGTGAGATGGTTAGAAGACATCACTGATTCAAAGGACTTGAATTTCAGCTAACTCCTGGAGATAGTGAAGGACAGGGAAGCCTGGCATGCTGCAGTTGCAAAGAGTTGGATATGACTTAGCAGCTGAAAAACAAAAGGAAACATGGAGAGTGGTGAAAACTATGACATCTAGGGAATAATTGTTCAGTTTCAAGGGGCAGAAACTATTTAGATCCTGCCATCATTGCCTGGGAAAGGAGACCTCAGATAGCTGATTTTATGCAAAGTCTCCCAAGTTTAAAATATTGTTTTCTTCAAAACTTACAAATACTGTACGACAACTAATGTTTAGACCAGAGAGTATGTATGTGTGAGTCTCTTTTGATTCCAGATCTTCCATCTTGCACTCAGTTAATATTATTATTAATAGCAGCTATCATCACTGGGTTCTTAATCTTTGTCAGATACTGTATCCATAGTTTTTGCTGCTTAAAACCTCCCCAGTGTCTTAAGGCAGCTATTTTAAATTTATCTCAAAATGTGGGTGGGCAAAAGAGACTGGACTCAAGCTGAGCATTTCTGGTCTTTGCTGGCTTCCTGATATGTCTACAGTCAACTTTCATTTGGTTAAATTCTTACATTCAGTGGGGTTGGCTCTCTGTCCTCTCACATGTTCAGGGCAACTAGGCCACATGCTTGTCATCCTATAGGAGGCTAGCTGGAGCTTGTTTACATGGCAGCAGCAGTATTCCAAGAGCACAGGTGGGCCTCTCAAAGCCTAGTTGTGGCACATTTACGTTGCATTCCATTGTCCCAGTGCAAGTCACAGGGCCAGTCCAGAATCATGGAGTGAAGAGAGGGATTTCATCATTTAGTATAAAGAACAGTGCTCAGTCACTTCAGTCATATTCGACTCTTTGCAACCCCATGGACGGTAGCAAACTAGGCTCCTCTGTCCATGGAATTCGCCATGCGAAAATACTGGAATGGGTTGCCATTTCCTCCTCCAGAGCATCTTCCTGACCCAGAGATTGAACTTGCATCTCTTGTGTTTCCTGAGTTGGCAGGTGGATTCTTTACCACTAGTGCAACCTGGGCTACAAAGTCACATTTACAGTGGGGTGTGGGCACAGAGAAAGAGATGACAGGGGCACATTAAATCTACCACATTTAATCACTTATATTGATAATGTCATTTAATCTTTATCACCCTCTTAAGTGGCAAGTATTTCTTCACCCAGTTTAAAGACGAGAAAACTGAGGCTTAAAATGTTGTTTCTCAAGTACTCACAACTGTGTCTTGAATTGAGATCAAGATATGCTAGTAATGATTCTTAAAGGGTCTCTGTTCAATTCACTGGAGGCTTAGGGTACCCTACTGTACTCCTCTACTTCACTGCCTCCTTACCCATCTCAGACCCCATCCCATTCTCAGGGAGTGGAGTGGGGGCCACCAAAGAAGTTGACCCAATAGTGACTGCTGGCCTGCTTGGATCTCAGAAGGCTGTTAGAACTAGATTCCTTTTTGTTGTGTGTCAGATGTCCGTTAACCCCTTTTTGTTCCTCCACATTTCCCATATCAGGCAGGGACTACCACCCATTGTCTTTTAGTCACCCTCTGATTCTTGGAGTTCACATGTCAGTGTCCTTGCTTCTGGAATCCTGACCACAGTCCAATGCACCGATCTAGCTCTAGCCTCTGTCCCAAACCCTCACCATGCTCCTCCCCTCAGTATGCAACTCTATCTGCAACACAGTCATTTTGAGCTCTCATGGGAAACTTTGGAGCACATAGCTAGCAAATACCTCTAAAATAGGCCTCTTTCTGCTGTTTAGAATTTGGGAAAATATAAAATTCCTACAAATCCTTTTTAGTAAGCACCATGAAAGCCCTATTCCATCCTCATTCAGAGGCTGGAAATTCTGAATGTCCTCAGAGGGTTACAAATGTTTGATAGATGCCAAGGGAACTAGTTTTTCTGAGTCCTGGATTGGTGAATGTTAGCCCTGCATATGTTGGAAAAACACGACTGGTTTGCAAACTGTTGAGGACAAAAGCTTTGTTTTTCTTCTGGCTTGGATTTAAATAGAGAGTAGGAGGTTGGGCGGGGACCGAGGGGGAGTACAGAGAGAACAGGCATTGTTGTATAGGGTTTTGGATGTCACTGCACGAAGTCTGAAAAAAAACCACAGCCCCATTCAGCAAACAGCATTTAGGATGAGTCACGGTGAGGGAAGTGAGGCTGGGTGTCCACTCTTTGTACTTATTGCCTGCAATCATGGCAAATATTTAAGTGATTGGGAAGCAGTGTGAGTGGGAAACAAGATGAGAGAGAGAGAGAAAGAGAGAGGAGAGAGAGAGAGAGAGAGGATTACAGGCATCACTAACTTTAAAGGAATAAAATAAAGATCTTTTTTGTTCAACATTATTCATTTTAAGCAGAGAAACAAATGACCTTTATAAAATTTAGAAAGCCCTTAGAGACGCAGGAGTTTGGAAATTACAAGAAGCCTAAGTTGGACCCTCCAACACAGTAGTTCTCAGACTTTGATATATATTAGAATCATCTGAGAATAAAACCCCTACAATACTCAGGTTGCTCTCTGGAACCACTACATCAGAATCTGTAGTATCAGTTGTTGTTTAGTCATGAAGTTGTATACAACACTTTTGCAATCTCATGGACTGAAGCCTGCCAGCCTGCACTGTCCATGGGATTTCTCAGGCCAGAATACTGGAGTGGGTTTCCATTTCCTCTTCCGGGAGATCTTCCTGACACAGGGATTGAACCCTCATCTCCTACATTGGTAGGTGGATTCTTTACCACTGAGCCTCCAGGGAAGCCCCTGTAGTATCAGTAAGTACAAGTAGATTCTAAAGCATCCCAGGTGATCCAATGTTGCATCTAGGTTTAAGAACTACTGCTCAAAGTGAAACTTGACAAGGTATAAAAAGCGCAAAGGGTGAAATGTAGTCAGAATCTTAACAAAAAAGAAAATAAAACCACAAAATGTATCCTGTTCTCTTTTTGACAGTTTGTTCAATTTGATTTAATATTTCAGGCAATTTTCAAATTAAAAACGATGGGATTGTTTTGTGTTCACATTACTTTGGGCATTTAATAAAGATGCAGTTGCTTCCTTGTTTTGTACTTCTAGACCCTATCTTTTCAGTTTTTTTCAATATTTAATCCATTAAAAGAAAAGAAGAAAAGGAAACGAAAGTTCCCAATCAGCTTCCTAATTTGTTAGTAAGTCTTATCAGAAAATATACAGATTTTTTGATGGAATTTGCATTAGAAACACATGGAACATTCCCTTACAAAGCTTTTCTTCACAATTCTGAAATTTGAGTTAGAACTAAAATAAATGATTTGATGGGTTTTTCTGGAAATGACTCCACTATTCATTAGGATTTTGTTGTACAATAACATCTAATGATAAAAAACAACAGCAAAAATATTTTATTTCCTTCAAAACAAGGATGCATGTGTGGGACATGATCAACCGATGTCGATTTTTTTTATCCAAACGTACTCTAACCTTAGCAGGGTCTAGGTTAGGCCTATGGCTTAATTCAGGGATATTTTTACTATTATTCATATTATACAAACTTAGCTAAAATCTCTTATTCTTCTTTTGAAAAAAATTCAGAGCAAACATCAGAACTCAGTGCTATTATTATCATAAAAAAAAAGTGATGGTAATTCAGCTTGCTCTTGTCCCAACTGAAAAGGAAATTTTTAAATTAATTGATCAGTAAAAATTTGGAGTATGATTCAAACATTAGTATTATAGTAGAATCTCTAACTTTGTGATAGCAGTGCTTCTGTATCTGTTGTGTCTATCAATATATATATATATATGTATATATACATATAAATTTCCATTGATATCTCTGTATATTTTTCAGGTATATTCTATGTGTGCATTTTTTAAATTTAATTTTTCTCCTCTACTGGCTTGGAAATTATAATCTTTTTCCATTCCTTAAAATTTTAACATTCATTATTAACAAAGACTACATTTAATATCTCCTTCTGTAGAATGAACATTTTAAATTCCTTGCAACTCCTCTCTTTTTACATGTTATTTTCTGCAGTACTTTAGTTATGTCTTGTTTTTAATTTGCAAGTTAGACATTAATTGGTTTTGTACCATTAAGTTTTAATTTGTTTCATTTGTTATCAACATTTTCAGTGGAGATGGCTTCCAAGAAATCCATAATGCTTTTAGGGGAATATAGCTGTGCTCTGTTACATCCTTACCCCTCATTCTCTGCACCTCAAAGAGGACTAATTTAATGCTGCTAGATAATTCTTTTAGTTTCACCTCCATGTGCATGCATTCATCTCCATACTTCTTGATAAATATTGCTAAATACCACTGCTTTATTTTTTAAGATTTTTATTTTTTATTGAGACATAGCTGATTAACAATGTTGTGATGGTTTCAGATGAACAGCAAAGGGACTCAGCTATACATGGATATGTATCCTTTCTCCCCCAAACTTCCCTTCCATCCAGGCTGCCACATAATATTGAGCAGGGTTCTATGTGCTATATGGTAGATCCTTGTTGGTTATCCATTTTAAATATAACAGTAAATATCACTGCTTCTTAATTCTTTAGTTTTAGAGATTGCCTATTGTCTTTCCAGTACAAAAGACAGGATGTTATACCAATAGTCAACATTTATGTTGCTATGACTACACAAATGCTAATCTATCTGATGGCCAGATTGTATGCCATGATCACACTTCCTTTCCTGAAAAAGGTTTTGTTTTCTCTGAAGTTAATGATTTTTTTCTTTGTTTTGCATTTTGTTTTGCTTAGTTTTCAAAATACTTATCACAAATTAAAGCCCAAACTTTTCCTTTGTTATATAAACCTCATCCTGATATGCTTAAACTCATTTTANATTGTATGCCATGATCACACTTCCTTTCCTGAAAAAGGTTTTGTTTTCTCTGAAGTTAATGATTTTTTTCTTTGTTTTGCATTTTGTTTTGCTTAGTTTTCAAAATACTTATCACAAATTAAAGCCCAAACTTTTCCTTTGTTATATAAACCTCATCCTGATATGCTTAAACTCATTTTAAGATAATGTGGCTGAGCCATTTCCTTGAAGAGTCCTTACATCATTATCTTTGGGACTTTTCTTTTAGTCTTGTTAGATTACATCAGAAAGAAACTTCCACTAGGAGGCTGCTTGTCAGTATTCTGGGTGATGGATTGGAGAGGAAAACTGAATGTCTTAGCATCTCTTATGTAAACTTGCACTTAATACTACTTGTTTTTAATACCCTTGTTTTCAAGTCCAGAAATTCTGGGTTTTACTCTCACCAAAATAAAAATGACCTGGATTCAGAGGGGCAGTTGCCCTGGCTATGTAATAGAAGGGAAAAGATGTAAGAATTTGTTTTTTAAATAGACTTTCAATAGATCCTCTTATTTTGAACTCTAAATGCCCATCAGCTTTGAGAGGTAACAGTCACCTCCAACTCAGGGTTCTGTAAAAACAATCAGATTGCTCTAGTCTTTAGATTCCGCTCTCTCAGTCCTGCTAAATTAGTTACTTTAGCTTTCCATCTTCCATAATTGCTATCTTTCTTCTTTATTTGCATTGTCTTTATGAATTCATGCCTTAAAAATTATTTTATATTTGTTTCAGGCACCTGTAGAGGTAAATGAGAATGTTGAATTTAGGCTAGTTCAAGTTGAGGATGTGTTCAAGTTAGGGTTACAATTATTCAGCGATTTCTTTTTAGACCCATATGTCTTCCTGTTTCTTTGCTCACCATTCTTTCTTGCATTCAGTCCTTTCT